>PPHD01010866.1:0-19277 GCA_002909625.1 Bambusicola thoracicus | reverse complement strand
AGGGATGGTTGGGATCCGTCGGCACATGATGAGTACCCTGTCAAGTTACTGAGCACTGTTACTGCTTCGGGATCCTGACCGAGAGTCTCCTTGTGTCCCCCCTGTTGGATTCTCCCATTTAAATTGAGGTTCCCACTCTCTGCCAGGGCAGTGGGGCCGAGCAGTCTCATCCCTGTGCTTTGCCCATGGGGCTGCAGCCAGCACACAGCGGTGGCCCCGGCGCAGGACATGGGCTGTCGGGGTGAGCTTGAAAGCACTGCCAGGCTTTGGCTGGAAAAAATATCAACACACAGGGTGTCAATTGGAAACCAGCAGGGTGGCAAAGCTACTGCGCCGCAGTGGGAATGCAGCAGCCTCAAGGCCCTTTACACGATTGGTGACACACTAGAGATATTGTTAAATTACCTTTTTTATTGGTTCTCGAGTCTTGTGTCTTAAAAGACTATTATTTGGAAGAGGTCGAGAGAATCCTTCTGTTTAGCTTAGAGATGCAAAACGTGGATGTGGATCCGAACCTGGACTTCTCCAAAGGCCGGGCAGTGTTTGGGGCTGGGCTTTGGGTTGAGCTGATGTGGGGAGCTGGCAGGGCGCTGCTGACCCATCTGCACCCAGCAGGGCCATGCCTGGTGGGTGCCGGCAGCTCTGCTCCTTTCCCACCGAGTGGCCTCTTTGGGGCACACGTGTGTGTGAGGAGGGGCAGGGAGTGTGTCTTAGGGAGAGGAATTGAACCAGCAGGTGAAACGTTTGCGTGGGGTCTTACGGCTGTTCAAAGATTTAAAGGAATGTTTGTGTTTGGTTTTGTTTTCAGCGCCAAGTGTTGAATACAAGAATTTACTGATTTGTAAACCCACTGACTGTGTTGAGGAGAGGGCTCAGAAGTCTTGGAGCTGCATTAGGCTCAGTAGGCAAGCAGAGAAAGGGCTTTTGCAGCAAGTTCTTCTTTGAAACGCTCAGGACTCCTCGCGTTTGTTGTTCATGAATGTTGTTTCTGGTGTTGAACTTCCTATGCCCCGGTGCCTTTCCCCATCTGTAGAGTCAGGGTGGTGGAAAAGAGGCTTTTTAGTGTTGTTGAAAGACTTCAGGATCGTTTCAGAGAGGCTGTGTATTGCTAGCAATCCAAAGGAGAGCTTGGGGCACAGGTTCAGAGAAGGATCAAGCCACTGGTGGAACACTCAGTTTAGTTCCAACGCTTCTGGTTGACACTGTGCAGCCAGCACTGTCCCATAGCTCACATCAGCTCCCAGCATGGGCTTCCTTTGCTTAAAGTCCCACAGGTTTGTGCATTACAAACTCCCTTTCAGGGCTGTAAACCCTTTGAAAGCAGTCCCTGTGCCTCCTCTGTGCTCCCGAGCTGGCTCTCTGGTGGCAGCAGCAGTTCGGTGTGGTTGTTGTAGCACTCTGGAGGAGTGGGAAAAGAATGGGGGAAGATCTTGGTTGGCTAATGAACATCAGCACCTTTCCATTGTGTGCTAAGTCCTGAGCAGCAGGCTGTGGTGTACTGGGTGTTGAAAAATGCCATGAGTTGGTAATTGGATGTTTTGCAGGAACATCGATGGTGTGAAGCAATTGCTGAGGTATCTTTTAGATTTTGATATTTTTGTCTGCATTATCTATTAGTTTATCCGATAGAGCGATAGTTAAATGAAGAAAACCAGCATGAGGAAGTAAGAGCTTGTTTCTTCGTAATTTTCCACCAAATGCAGAGAGAGATGGCCATAATCTTTTTAAGCCGCATTTCCCTTTTTGGCACCCTTTTGTTGCTCATCTGCAGGAGGTGGCACTGCTGGGGGCACGCGTGTCATGCAGGGTCAGAACGGGCAGAAGCAGAGCCCTGGGGATCCCTGAGCACCACCAGTATTGGGATTTGGAAGCCATGGGTGTAGAGAGCAGCGATAAGGATGCAGGAGTGCATCACCTCTGGCTGCTCCTGGGGTCTGTTGCCTCCCCTGGAAGGTGAGGTTAACCAGTCCTTGTAACAGAAATGCTCTCAACTTTAGGATGGCAAAAGCAACTTTCACTGTTGCCTATCTCTCCAGGAAGACAACAGCCTCTCTGTCCAGGGGGGAGCCCCAGACGTCGTTCACCATGTTCAAAATCCATCCGCCAATTACCCAGATGATGGGCAATTTAAAGTAGTGGCAGATTCCACCTAACTCTTCCCTTCCTGTATCAGTGATGCGCATTTGCAAGGCTGAGCTTTGAGTCAGCGCTCCTTCATTTCTCTCTTCTGGTCGCTCCCAGGGGAGAGAGCCTCTTGGTAATAGGAGCTGCATCGGTTCAGAAAAGAATACAGTTCTGTTCCCTTCTCAAATGACATATGACTATCAGGCATCTCATGAGCTCTCCGAGTGGGCACATGAATTGAACCTTTTAGGAGTCGTAGTGATTAATGGCCTGGTGGGTAGGAAGCACTCGTTGCAGGTCTGGGATCTGCTGCTGGAATTAAGTAACTGCCGTGGCAGTGATGCCCTCGTACCCTTCTGAGCTGTGCTGTGAACGTCACCAGCGCTGCAAGAAAAAGGAAGCAAAGTTCACCGCAGGGTGGGTTAGGGGATTTTTATACTTTTGTTTTTGTTGCTGACGTGTGGGTGTGAGATTTGGGGTTTTTTTTTTGGTGGTGTTTTTTTTTTTTTTTTTTTTTGGTTTGTTTGTTTGTTTCAGCACAAACACAGGAAATGTTCTGATGAGCCCTATTAAGTTAGCCCTTCTTGCCTTGCGTGGAAGCAATTTGGAACGACCGTGGGCATGTTGGTGTGGCCGCAGTGCTCACGTCCTGCTGGAGCCCGCGGGTGGGACGGAGCTGCTGGGGGGATTTTTCCCCTACAAGCAGTGTTCTGAAAGGGATGGAGGCCACGAGGCTCACCCAGCCCGCGCCTTGCAGGAAGCTGGGTCATGCTCCCTTAGGCCAGCCCTGCAGCGCAGACCAGAAGGCAGAGGGCTTTCTGTGTGCTGATGGGAGCTGAGGGCGCAGCCCCAGAGCCCAGGGCAGGGGGCGATGCCAGCTCACCCCCTGCACATATTGTCTGTGCGTGTTCCTTCTCTCCTCGTCCTCTCTGCTGGGCTGTCCAACCAGCACAGCAGCTGGCAGTGACAGGGTGTCGAGCAGCATGGAGCGTTGGGTTTGCTTCTGAGAGCAAAATGGTGAAGCAGGTTTTTTGTTGTTTTTTTTTTTTTTAACTTGATGTTCTGTATTAGACATAGACTGTTTTTAAACATCAGCATGTGTTCTTCTGCTTTGATGTTTTCCACAAAGAGGATTCTGCCTTCCACTTTAACAAATAGTCCCATGTTCCCCTGCGTTGCTTTATACTCCTAATGATGCTGCTTACTCAAATAAATGCATACACGCACATGCATTTAAAATGCAACATTCCCCACTGAAACAGAACAGAACTGATCTTTTTTAGTGATCTCCTGTGCCGGAATGTTCATGTTTTGAAATTAAAATGGATTCTCCTTATCTTCTCGTAGCCCTTTGATCCATTGCCTGTGGCTGGATGGTGGCGGTGGGGGCTGGGGAAGCCCGGTATTGTGTGGCACCGCTCTGCCCGTGCTGAGCCCCCAGCGCCAGCATCCCTCTGTGGGATGCTCCAGGCCGTGCCCCGAGCACATCGTGCTGCCCGAAGTCCTCCAGCTCTGGAAGCTTCTGGGAGCTCTGCGGCAGTGCCTGCTGTCCAGACATCCCCGCTCCTTTCCGTCCTGCAGGGACTGACCTGGGAGCTGGGCTGGGCTCCCCGCAGCCGTCCCAGCTCCACGAAGGTTTGGTTGGCTCTGCTTATCCCAGTGGCCGCTCAGTTTGCAGTTGGTTGCAAGCGGTGAACTGAAGAGCTCGATCCTTCCTGCCAGGTCTGTGCACGCCAGTGCTGTCACAACCAGTCTCACTGATGAGTCAGTTCCTTTTCTTCCCTTTTTTTAACGACGAGCATGCAGCTAGTGCACCCATTAGTGTGTGCAGGGGGCTGGCGTAGAGCTGCGGAGACACATGTGCATGTATCAGATGCTGAAGAGCGGCGTTCTTGTTATAAATATAGCTCTGCTGTGTTCCTACTTACATTTCAATTTTATAATCCGTTCCAGAAGATTTGGACAAAAATACCGTAGTGTGAGAGAGCGTTGGATTCTGGATTCCTCACATAATAATTCTTAGCGAGGAAACTAGTAAATAAAGCTTCAGCATGGGCAAGGTGACATCTTCCCTACTTCGAGGAGTTGGACTTGGGGTGTAGATTTATGGAGGGTAAAATAAAGGACGAGGAGAAACAGGAGCAGAACTGTGTTTTATTTTTTTAGTTTATTGCTAAAATGTATGAATCGGCCTTTTTTGTTTGTTTTATTGGGGCGATTATATACGGTCTATCTTTACGTGTATACGTTTTAGAGCTGGTGGGCCCGCCGTGATTAAATGTTTGCTTTGAATACGTGTCCGGCGTGCTAACTTCTCACAGCAGAAAGTTGTTAAATGCATTTTTATACGAGGGAGGCAAAAAAAAAAAAGGAGATTGTTAAGTGTATGGAAACCCTTATTGGCTGAATTATATAACTGAATTCATTCAGCATGCTCGGTGGATCTTGTTCTCCTTTCAGTATTGCCACTCTGTTCATCACCCCTTTTAGTGCTTTAGGCATATGGCATGCAGTACATCCAGGGAAGTGTCAACAATATGGCATATGTTATACATACTGATCTTGATACACCGTAGAAAATAATGGGCCTAACTTTAAAAGGCACAGTGCTAAGAATAGAGCGTGCTGCAACATGCAGACAGCGAATCCGCCATGAATGTCATGTTTGAAGACAAGAAGAGCTGCAGTTTTCGTTCCTCCTGTGGCTCGCGGTGCCTCAGCGTTCTGCACAGCAGAGATGTTGTGGTCGGGTGGGTGCAGGTGGGGGCACCTCTGCAGGACGTGGGGTCGGTGGGCACAGCAGCCGTGTGCACAGACTGCACTGCGGTGCGCTCGCAGTGCATTTCGGCGCTGGGGTGCACTGCAGTGGGGACACAGAGCAGTGTGTGCGCCTGATGCTGTCTGCAGGGACCGGGCCTGGGGCTGTGCTCAGTGCCCAGGAGCCAGCAGAGGGGCACGAGAGCTGGCGCTTGGCTCCGTCCCAGCGCTGCCAGGGAGCTGCACGGCAGATTGTTCTGCCTGCATTAGGAGCATGGCAATGGGAGTGAGCGGCCGCGGGCTCCTGCAGAGGGCTGCCCTGTAGGGCTGACGCGTGAGCAAGGTGAGGTGCCAGTACTCCTCTGCTCCCTCTGTCTCTCAGGTCCCAGCTCCCTGTTTCACAGCAGCCTGATAACACACCTTGCAAAAGTGTAAACCAAGGATCCTGAAGATTGTTTGGAGGAGTTCCATCTTTAGAATGCATGATTCGTGCCACGCTATACATGTGTGTGTGAGCGTATGTGTGTGCCGGCACTGCTGCTCGCTGTGCTGCACTGGCTCTGGAGCTGCAACATCTGAAGTGCAGAGGAGCGGTGAGTGCAGGAAGAAATCTCTGCTTTCCAACAAAGAGCGAGTGCTCCTCTGCTATCTGAGTGGCCGGTTTGGCTATTGGAGGTATTGGCAGAGCTGCGCGGATCGCCACCAGGATGGAAGGGAACAACAAAATATTTATTTTTAATCTTCGTTGAATGCTGAACGTTTTGTGCATGTTTATGAGGGTTAAACATTAATAGCAGATGTTGTTAATGAATAGAAGGCTAGAGCCAGCTTCCGAGACCTTTCAGCTCGTACATGAATTTTCTGGTCGATGACAATACTTGTAACACGCCTAATTACGAAGCAGTGTTCTAATCAAGCCTTGAATAACCGAAGAATTTCCCCTCCTCTTTTGCGGTTATTTCAGTGGCACACGCACAGATCGCTTCAGTGCCTGCACTTATTCTCAGTGATTTTTCTTTTCTTAGAACAGCCGCCGAGGTTTCCCCCCGCGCAGCCCATGCCGTGGCACAGAGCAGCAGTGCTGCCCACCGGCATGGTGTTGGCCCCGAGGCCGTCCCGCCTCGCCGTGCTTCCAGGTGAAGTACGTGGAAGTGATTATAGGTAATAAATATCTTTTTTTTTTTAACTTATTGCAGAGGCAGTTTTTCCCCTGTTAATGAGGGTAATTTGACTTGGTTGAAGGATTGCAGTTCTTAAGAATTAATGCGGCAATCCAATTCAAAGATTTAAAGAGATCTAAGATTTTTCACAGGTCGTGTGCTTGTGAATGTGCTCCTATCACATAGCAGCTAATGGACTTGAACAACAGTCTGTCATTTACTGTTACCTCAGTGTATAGCAGCTTTGCCCTTGATAGCAAGTATACTTTCCCAGCGGCGCGGGTTATTTCGGAGCGCGGTGTGTGGGTACCACTTTGAGGAGACGGGATCCGATTTCTAACGGCCCCAATTACTGCACAGAGCTAGGCTGCCTTTCCGACTTTCTTCATTAAGCATTTGGATCCTAATCTGCACGATTGGGAGTATTTTATGCCCAAAGAGCCCATTCCTCCTTTTTTTCTAATTTGTCTGTGTGTGTACACGTACACAAAATAATTTCAGTATTGTGTTTTCCCTGTATCAATGCACAGGGATTAATTACACCAGTACAGAAGTGTTAGGTGCCAGTTTCCGTGAGGTCCCATTATTTTTAGGGATGCATTATTATCTTTTTGCAGTGTTTTGTAATGACTTATTTGTAAATGCTGTTGGAAATGCTCTAATTTCTTGATCCTATTATGCTCCTGGATATTAAAAATCCTATTTTAAGGTAATTAGAAGGATTCTCTTCTATTTAAATGTGTGTTCTCTAGACAGTGTCACTCTATACTCTGCACATGAGAACCTTTGTTCCTTAATTAGAAAAAGGACTAGAGCTCATTAATTGTGGGTACAAAGTGGTGTCTGCTCAAATGGAGAAGCAATAATGCAGTTTAAATAATGATTGATCCTACATTTTAAGTCTCGCAGTGTTTCGTATCGGTAGTGATAAATAAGCAATATAGAGCGCAGTTTCCAAAGCACCGTGGCACGGATTTTATTGAAAGATCTCTTTTTGCAAGGATAAACCTCTGTGGGGCACGATAAATAAAGGACGGATGGCACATGCGCTGCACCTGCCATTTAGAGAAGTCAGCATTTGTCACCAGCCGCACCATCGTGATGGCTGAGATGCGGGGATAACTCCACCCCGTGCTCCACCAAATGAAGGAATGGTGGAAGCTGCGCAGTCAAAAGCAGTTTGGATCTCGGCCTTACGGAGCTTTATCGTGATGAAAAGAACATTTTAATTACTGCTCGCAAACAAGATGAGTTATAGATGTTTGAGTGTTTCCCAGGGTGTTGCTTTGGAGGCAGGAGACGGGTGTACTTTGTTCTCTGGTTTACCATCTTTCGTCTGTCCCCTTGGGAGGGACGGAAGTGGGAAGGTGGCCCTGTACCGAAGGCCGGTGGCCATCAAAGCATGCAACGGAGGCGGTTCCCAAAATCAAGAGCTGGCACCGAGCTTGGTGCTCCCGCTGCCCTCCTGGCAGGGTGGGACGTGAGCTTGGGGCTGAGGTCTTTGGTCACTGCTGGCTTTCCCCAACTGTGGGTTGGGGATGGCGTGCTGCTGGGCCTGCACCTTCACCTCCGGTGTTGAAGGAGAGCAGGTCTGATTTTCCTTATTTCCTAAAGCTGGTGAAAAACCACATTAACAAAGCCGAGCGTTTCTTGCAGCAGGGATAGGGAGGCTGGAAGCTGGAGTCAGGAAGCTGCTTTTTCCTGCTCGTGGCCTCGCCGATCCTAATGGTGCGTGCTGCGGGCAGGGTGCACGTTTCACTCGGAGTCTGTCAGCTCCAGAAAATGAGGGCTTTCGGGGTAACCTTCTGTGCCGCACTCCTCCTGGTGAGAAAGAAAAATAGTTTTTAAAAGATAAAAAACCTGTTCTTCAATTGACTATGCAAAAATCTTATTGCGGTATTTATTCCAAACCTGCACACATAATGTTCAGTCAAGGAGAAAACAGCAAAAAACAGTTGTTGATGGACTTAGCAGAGAACTGGATTAAATAAGCATTAGTCTACTGAAGCTGATTACAGGAATATGAAAATGCAGTATCTTAATGGTACATATTTTCATGTGGCAGCTCAGTTGCCTTTCATTTTGCAGCTAATATGTCTATTCTTATGAGTCATTTACTTCTTTAATTACCTTTTGCAGGCAAGGCACCATGGTATATTAATGTGAATGATTTTTACTGCCAGTTTATCATACAATGCCCCAGAAGTTGAAAGGCGTAATTGACTTGGAAGAGCAGCTCATGAAGGAAACAATATTTAGTTGACAGTTTTCCTTGTACTCTCTGTTGACGTTTATGAGTTTACACTATGCTAAAGGAGTAATAAACACAATTTTCTTTCAATAACAGGAAAGAGTAGCTTTTAAAATACATTTGTGGAAAACAGATTTGTTCATTTCTTGAATAATATAAAATAATGCGTTTCCGGCGATGAGATGTATATAAGATTGTCAATTGAATTAAACCTTGGAAGGTGCATTTGCAACCTGCCTTGGAGCGTTAAAAGATATTAGGGTGCATATGAATGGAATCAATTTAATGAATATTTAAATTATACGCAGATTTGGATAAATCACGCTCAGGCCCGCGCGTGAGATTGCTTGGCGGCCTGCTGGTGCCTCCGAGTGCCCAGGTTTCAGGTGGGAGTTCCAGGGAAGGAGTCCCCATTCCTGGTGATGGAGGAGCGCTGGCAGAGAGCCCCCAGAAGCCTCGGGGGGGGATTACCGCGGGAGCTGTCTGTAACCTCCCCGAAGCCGTGGGCTCGAGGAAGCTTTAGCGTGCAGCCTCGCCATCCGTCAAAGCCCATTTTCCTCTGGAACGCTCCTTTTATTGAATTGACCTTGTCAAATCGCACATCCTCATTTCAGGCATCCCCGGGACCATGCACAGGTACGATTAATCATCCCGCCCCTCTTTAATTAATTTAAAGGCGCACATCCCCACGGCGGGCGCTCGCTGCGCGGCTCGCACAGAGTTAAACTTTTCACAGTTTTCCGCGATTGTTTGCAGTTCAGCCCTGCGCAACATAATGAAAGTTTTCGAGCCATCTGTTGTTAAGCTGGCGGTGAGCAAGGCCAGTATATCCAAACAGAGCGCTGGCCTGCTGTAAACCCAACCTGTCAGTTCGGCATAGCTGCGCTGACCCTGCCGGGCGCGGGGCCGCCGCCGTACCAGGCACGGACTGCGCGCTGCTTCCTCGGGACGGCGCGGGGGGACCCTGTTTACTTTTTCCACTTAGCGTTCCTCCCACAGCCCTGAGCTGGTTTATACTAAATCTTTACATTGACACTGTTTTTGCAGTGCCGGACTTCTTTCTTTCTTCCTTTCTTTTTTGTTTTTTTTCCCCAGAGTGAGGGGAGGACCCCACCGTTGGTGGAATTGCAGCCTTTCATAGAGGAGCTGAGGGCCAACTGCTTTGTGCGTGTGCGCTCTGTGTTGTCTCTCCATGGCGAGAGGCATGTTCACGAGCATCCCAGCTCCCATTGTTCCCTTTGTTCTGTTATTTCAGGTCAGTCCCTCATTTGCTTCTGAGGGTTGGGAGCAGCAGTGAGGTAGGGCTCAGCACCAGCGCCCACTGTCCTGCCATGGGCATCCAGGTGGCATCTGAGTGACATCCATATGCCTGCAGCAGCCTTCCTCCTCTATGTTGACCTTCCCTCAGTTGGGTAATAGGGAGTTTGAAACTTTCTGAGCACAACAACAGAGATGGGGTGGAAGTGTCCCCTGCTAGCAGGGGTGTGGGGTTGGATTCTGCTCTCCTCTCGTGTTTGTGCTCGGTGTGTGCTGGGCTGGCTGCCCCTCCTCTGCCCATGCTCCTGCTGCTCTTGTTCCTCACATTTCTTCCATTTCTTCTTCCTACGAAAATGCTGGTTTGTTTATTCCTGTTGGTCTGGGAGATGATACATGTCATTTCCCTGCTAATCTTCAGCCAGTGTAAGCTTTGCCCCTTCTTAGGAATGGCATCAAAACTGAAAGGGCCTGTGCCAGGAAAGTGAGTATCAGCTATTACCTGTTTCCAGTGTTTGTTTTTTGGACTAGACCAACAGTAAATACCTTCATGCCACCGCTTCTGCCAAAATAGCCTTTTCTACTATGTTTTCTGCACTTCAGCAACTCCTGCCCACCTTCCTTCCCTGCTGGTGCTTGGGAAGCAGGGCCGGCTCTCAGTGCCCCCAGCTGCCCAGTGGGGAATGGCTGCGTGGGGCTGCGTGGGGACGTGGGCTCAGCAGCGGGGGCACACAGTGCTCAATTCAGAATGGAAATGACTGCACTTAGGAGGAAACCCCATCCAGCTCTAATCTGTTTGTAAGGTGACTGACACGTAAAGTGCTTTTTTGTTTTAAGGTAGGAGAAAATGCATTCAGGATAGAGTTTCTGGTATAAATGTCAGGTGTAACGCAGTGCACGCTCACTCGAAAAGTCAAGCAGATAACCTTGGCATTTAGGGCCGTTGCCTTGGATAAAATGAAATTGTATTTTGTTTTTAAAAAGGAGGACTACATTAAGAGGTCACCTATTAGCCGTGTTTTTGCTGGCTGTCTGAAACTCGGCCCTACTGTCTATTAAACTCAAACCACTGTGTAAACATTCCTGTGTTGTTCCTGGTCTCCACAATGGCCGAGGGGATCAGGTTTCACCTGCCTGCACATCTTCAAGCAATTAAAGCAATTAGCTTGAAGCCATTTCACATTCAAGGTCTACTGTGACATTCAAGTCCAGAAGAAGTCTAAGGGAAAAGAAGAGAAAGGGTATGGGAGGGCTGCTGTGCAGTGCTGTGAGCAGATAACACCCGGGGGGCTTCCAGACCTGCTGCTGAAAATGAGAAAGGACGAGCACCCAGCGGGCCTCTGATTTGTACCTGTGTTGGGCTGGGAGAAATTACACCCAAGTTGTGCACTGGGAAGGAGGAGTAGAAGTGATGAGTATGGAGAGAGCAACAGCAGTGCAGTTTTGGGCAGCATTTGTATGAAATAGCATGGCGTCGGCCTCATTTACCAACGTTTCTCCTGGCACGGAGGTGGTACTTTCCTTCTAATTTATGTGAGGATTTCTGTTTGGTGTTTACATTGTAAAGCTGCCCTCGCTCTGGTTAATGTATCGGTGACAGTGACATTCAGCGCCCAGTTAGGGATCCTAGCAGTACATCTTGAAAGCTGCTATTTTTTAAAAGGTTGGTGCAGATTAGTGGTGACCTTAAAAGATTAAACTAGTACAGTTTAAAGATAAATAATCAGCCTTTAGCACATTAGATAGCTACATAAGCATGACAGAAGGTGACTTTCTTCCAACAGTTTCAGGATCCAGGAAGCATTTGTACGTTTGTGACTTGGCTGGGCAGGGAACGGTGTTTTGTAGAAAGCGAGACATGAACTGATTGCAGCACTTCAAATTGGTTAATACGGTTTTAAATCCACAGTTTTCCTGTTGGTTTTATTATGCAGAAGAGGCTAATTTTAAAAGCTCTGCCTGCTGCAAAGGAAGATCTTGCTTTGCTGTCCCGGAGGGTGTTCTTAATCAGAAATAACCGCAGGCTAAATTATAATGTGGAATCCTGCTGCCCTTTAACCTAACACTGCTGCTCGGTCGGTGTTTGTTAACAAACAGCTCTAAGTACAAAATTGTTTGAGAATTACTTTTTCATTATATTTGCTGACTTCAATTAGAATAAGAAGCTTATTTGGGGAAGAAGAATTAAAAATGTATGGGTTTTTCTAGAGAAAGTTTCAGCAATTGTTTCCCTGTGAGCATCGTCTTCGGTGCAGGGCTGTAGGCTCTGTGGCACACGTAATTCAATTGAAATGAAATTATCTTCTGAACCGATGGCGTACGCCAGCGGGAGAGGCAGAGCTCAGGAACATCCCAGGCAGGACTCAGCGCAGTGCAGAGCTGGAGCACATCCCGGGGAGATGGGGAGCAGCACAGGCTGGGCGCTCTGTGCCGGGGGTTGTACCCTGGCTTCTAACAGAGCAGCCCCAATCCCTGCCCTGTGCCGCTTGAGGGGCACGAGCAGCACAGCGTCCTGGTGATCTTTTGCTTTGAATGAGGTGTAATTGTGATGCACGCTTGGGAAACTAATTGGTGAGTTAAGGTGGGGAAGCTCCGAGTCGGTGGAGGTGCCCAAACCACCCCGATTCCCCCTGGTTTAAGTGCAGGAGTGGGAGCGCAGCGGGGCGCGGTGAGGAGGTGATGCCTCTGCATGGCAGATCTTTCCCATTTTTTTTTTCCAGCCTAGTCTTCTGTTTCTATGATCTGCCTTTTGAACTGTTTTTGTGGCTGATCAGTTCCACCTAATATGTCTCTTGATTTCTGCTATTGTAATACTCAGACGACATGCTGTTCTCTTCATTTTTATAAGCTTTAGATGCTCCTGCCTGTCATATTCTGGCGGTTTATCTTCAGCGTCTGGATTTGCTTTCAGACTTGCATGTCTATCAAGCTGCTGTTGCTTTGAATGTGAGATCAAAAGAAGATGAATTCCAGTAAAAAATTTCCTTGTATGAAGAAAAGATTGGGGGCCTATGTAAACATCCCAGTGACAGCTCCCAATGAGTTATTTTAGCAGAGCATTAGCACCCGGAATGACAGACAGTCCGAGACTACACGCTCGGTAACAAATCAGCCCTTCAGCAGCAGCAGCGCGTTGCCACAACAGCAATACATTTTCTAAAGGCATCCTGTCCCTTTTTCCTATTGAACGTGGCTGTTGGGTTGCTCTTTGCTGCCTTTGGGTGCCCCAGTTGACTCTCGGTGACGATATCTGCGTCGTGTCACCGATATGGCAGACAGAGCTCTGATGGTTGGGTGGGGAGACGGGCGTTAGGCAGCACCGCTAAGTGGGGAGTTGGTGGTGGGTGGGAGGAGGCTGTGGGGGAAGGCCGTGCGCAGGGGATGGATGCTGGCTGCGCGTCCCGAGCCGAGACAAGTTGCATTTTTTTGGTGGTTGTTTATATTTCTGTTCACGCAGTTGGAGAAAAAATAGCTCTCGCGGCCCGGGCAGCCTCACGGGGTGATCCTCAGGGAAAGTCGGGGTGCTGCAGGGTGGGAGAATCAGCCATGGCTGAAACTGTGTGCAAACAGCTCTGCCTTTTGCAGAAGTGAGGTGTGTGCTTTGCTGCTGTTTGGTCTGGCTGGGGATGTTATTAGTTCTGCATGTTTCTGCTTATGGATGGGGGTTTCACAAGGCAGGGTCGCTCTGTCCCTGTGTGTTGCTCAGTGTTACGGCCAGCTCCGACATTACCTGTGAGCTCCGGTCGGTCCCTCGGCCTCGCAGGCAAAGAATTAGTGCAGGAATTCTTGTGGTTTCTTTGTCATTTAATAAAAGCAGACGCTGCTACTGTGGAGGCAAAGCCTCCTGCGGAGGGCAGAGCTCCAGCGCCTTCTCCCTGCAGCCTGTGCTCGGCTGCACGGCACTTCCTGTTTATTCAAACATCTTTTTGCCATTCTTCAGCCCCCGCTGCACAGAAACAGCCAGAACGCATCTCCAGCGCGAGGACAGAAATCTGAAGGCAGACAGTAAGAGCTTACTCTGTTCAACTCCTCATTCTCCCCGCGAGCGCTCAGAGCGCAGCAGTGCGCGGCCGGGGCTGAACTTTGCCGTCCCCACTGCGGCAGGAGGGGAATGGCTGGGGTTACAGCTGGGAGCTGGGTCCGGCTGCTGCCAGAAGGGAGGGTGTCCGGCACGGGTTGGGGAGCCCTGGTGAGGGCCAGAGCACGGCTGCCTTCAGGTGCCACCAAGCAGCCCGCTGTCACTGTCCCCGCTGCGGTGGCTTCTCTGCATGTTTGTACAAGTGGCAAGAAAAAAAAAACCAACAAAAAAAGAAGTAACAGTAAGGCAGACGCGGCTGTTGTTTGGCTGTTGTTCTGGGGAGGAGGAGAGGTGTGAGCCCGCAGAGTCTTGTTTTGTTTTCCTCAACTTGTTTGCATCTGGCAGCGCTCGCGAACCGGCCTCGCTAATATTTGTACCAATTTCATGCTAATAAAAATCAGGCTGCTGAAACAAGCGTGGCTATTATCTCGTTCCTATTACTATTGTTCAGACCTGTGGTGCTACAGAGGGAGAGGGGAAGCGCGCTCCCACTGGGGAATGGCTGTTCACTTCTCGTGTGAGGGATGTGCTGCAGTTGTCCAGCGTTGTGTGCGTGGTTTTCAGGCTCCGAGGACGGCAGAGGTCCTCCTGGTAACCCGTGTCGCAACACGTCTGCTTGTTGTTTGAACAGAGAGGAGAACAGCTGAAAAAGCCGCGTGATATTTCGGGGTTGTTTCTCTCAGAGCCCACCAGGATGGCAGGGGACTTCTTGGGGAGCGTTCTGTGCCGCAGTCTGAGAGAAGAGGGGTGCGAGTGGCTGCCCCGTAGGGCACCCCGTCCTGCCGGGCTGGCCCTGCCTCCCCCGGCTCCTAGCACGGTTTCACATTTTAAGCTGTAAAACCCCATCTTCCTCAAAAAGAGAGCGAGGGAGAGAGAAATCCAGCTGTGCGCTCGGCCAAACCGCAAGTACAACAAACATATTTTTAAAATATATTGCTAGTCTGGCTTTTTAATGTTCAGAAGTTGTTCTACTTTGCAGGGAAAAAAAAATGGTGTTTGCAACTGCCTTAAGGACAATTTGTTTAACAGTAGGAGTAATTGCATGGGGAAAATGGAAAGAGTGACTGAAGTTATTTACTCAGATGTTAGTGTAGGTGTGGGGCAGAGAACTCGCTGTGGGAACAGTGGGCTGCTTTTCTTGGTATCTCAGTCTATTTGATGACCATCAAATTTCCCAGCTCACTGGTTTTGTTTTTTCTGGATGGCATGTTTGATTATTTATCAGAAGGGAAAGGGAGTAGCTGAAGCAAATAAACATGTGACCGAGCTGTGTTTTGTTTTCCACTCAGAAGGCCGTGCCCTTTAACAGATACACAGAAAATAATAAACGTATTGTTTTATGATAAAAGGAAATTATGTGTGTCATTTTCTTTAGCGAGGCCATTAACCCCTTGTGCTCAGTGGTCTCCACCTCCTGGAAGCTTATTAGGTTTGCAGCTGGGAATTAAACGCACTTAAAAATCCCTCTTGTGTGGAATGCTTCCATGGATTACTGCCTCAGCCCTCTGGATTTGCTGGATTTATTACGTAGCCGCCTCTGCCTCGGCACATCCACAGCCGTCTCTGAGCCGCACTTTGGGTAGCGGCCGCGGGCTGTGCGGGGCGCTGGTTCTTGGAGGGCACTCCGAGCGCTACTGGGGTCTGTGCAGGAGAAGCTGCTGCTGCATTGAGTCCATTACAGATGGGGTTGTTTTGTGTGATTCTTTTCTAAATGCCAGCTGTGCGGCACGTAGCATGTAGGTTTCCCATGTAATACCGGCTTGGGACGATGCTCCTTATCGTCCTTGAATCACTGTCAGGAAGTAAATACGGGTTTGCCTCATCTCTGGGAAGCGAGTTGCATGCTTTAGCTGCTTTTACGGGATTAAAAGAAACAAGTTAAGACTGTCATGCGCATGAAAGGAAACTGAGCCGGGGTTCGTTTCGCCTTGTGCAGTTAGGTATAAGCGTAATAGGCCAACTGCCTTCAAACCCGCCTTTGTGCATCACCAGGGGCTTTGCTTTGAGGGAGGGAGAAAGGGCAGTGCAGCTACCAGGGGGAGGAAGGGCCCGTGAAATAAGGACCTGAAACTTACATGTGACATGAGGAGAAAGAGGAAATAAGCAGCTGGGGACCAGGAGAGTATCACCAGCTGCCCCCGTGTCCCAGAAGCTAATTTTAGGGACCAGAATGGGGCTGCAGCCCCCTGGGGATGAGGGACCCAAGGGCAGAGGGATGGCCCTGGGCTGCGGGAGGTGAGGGGAGAGAGGTGCGGCGCTGTCTGCAGGGTATGGCTTCCTCCCGACCCACAGCAGTGAGGGGTTGGCATGTACCCTGAAGCATCAACATTTGTACCCTGGTTTATATTTTTATCTCTCCAAAGGTAGCTGTAAATGCTCTCATTACTATCTGTACAAGCGTCTAATCCTCTCTTTGCATCCTCCCCAGGCTCCTGGCACTGGTGATATCTTGTGACAGTAAGTTCCAGAGGGTAATTATGAGTTGTGTATTAAGAAAGGAAAAAAAAGAAAAGATCCCTTTATCTGCTCTAATTTTTTGTTGTTGTTGCTTCCTGATTTGGTTGAACATCCCCTTTCTCTTGCATTGTGAGAAATGGCAACCAGCTCCAGATGTACCTTCTCAGGCCGAGTCGCAATTTGTGTACTTTTATCATCTCCCCTCTTACTCATCTCCCACTAAACTAAACACTCCCACCGTTATCAATCTTCCCTCCTATCTGCTGAGGCCTCTAATCACTTTTGTCGCCTCTTTCCAAGCCTCGCCTATTTTTCTGCCCTACCACAGCCTTTAAAGCAAGGCTTGGAGGAGTCAGGCAGCAGCACGCACCGATGCCCCGCGGTGTGACTCACAGCGCTGTGTTCCCCACGTCTGGGGCTGTCCCATGGCTCTGCTTCCTTCGCATGGCCGGCAGCGGTGATGAGCCGCGGTGAGGGGCCGTGCCGGTGAGCACAGGTTTGTCACAGGATGTTTTGGAAAACAAGCTTCGGCTGCGTGCCTTGTTTTGTTGACCACACGGGGAAGCGTGCGAGCAGCTGCATGCAACGTACTATTTATGTTGTAGCAACAGAAAGGCGCTCTTGCTTCTCCCCCCCACCTTACCCTCTTCCCTATTAAAAAATATGAGAACTTCCCGTGCTTTTGACATCCAAGAAAAACGCTGCTCAGCAGCGAATAGTCCTCCAAATATTCAAAGGTCTGGTTCACTTTTGGATAAACACAGTAGTTCAGAATCTGATCCTGAGCCTACAGAAACGAGCTGGAAATCCCATAAGATTTTTTTTTTCATCGCTCAGACATAGTTCAGTTCTGGTTCAGTTTGTGCTGGGAGCCAAGATTTGTATCCTTTCTCATTTTACCAGGATGTGTTGGCCCATCCCTCCTTTCTTGCTGGTACAGACTGCTACATGCTGTGAATCTTGACATGCCAAAATAAAGAGAGCCATTTTTAATGTTTGGGAACTTTTTGCCAGATGCTTTTTAAATGGCTTTGATGAGTCTTGACTGTGACTCTTTAGAAGAGGAGACAGAAGGTGTTTTTATAGTGCAGCCGCCTGAGGGTTTCGTTTGTGCCTCAAGAATGGGATTTTTGTAGCCTTTGTCACCGCCGTGGCTGGTTGGAGGCTCACACGTTTTGGGTGCCTGCAGAATTTGACCTCTCCTTCTGCTCTCTGTTGTGCTCTGCTCCCTTCGTGTCTCCTGGTATTTGAAGAAAATACCTCGGCCACCTTTCCCCCCTGATTGCTGGAATCCATGGATAAGGTACCAAGTTAAAATCATGTTTGGAGATGAATCCATTCTTTCCTCCTGTGCGAGGCAGGTCCTGCCACTAAGCAGAGCCCTGCCAGCCTTGGGGATGGGGACAGGGATGGGAGCACCCGGTCTGCTCGTCCTCTGCTGGAATAACCTCGTTACGCCCAGGGATGGAGCCGGGCACAGGCAGCTTCATCTGAGTGGTTTGAAGGAAGTGTTTCCAGTGCCTTTTTCTGGAGGGTATCTCCACAACCGATAGCCAGGATCTATTCCAGAGGAAAGAAGCTAAGTCTGCTGAAAGAAAAAAGCCTCGTCTTCTTTCCTGATGACTGAACTATTCTAGGAGATGCCTCAGCACGAGGCATGCTGCCAGCTCCCTCGCTCTGAGCCTGACCCCCGTCACTTCAGGGACAGGATGTGAGTCGGGGTTTGTACATGTGGTCCTCCAGGTCCCTTCTCTTTTTCCAGCATGGGAATCACCCATTAGTCACTTGGCTACGTGTAGTGTCTGAGCAGAGCCTTCGGGGCCGGCAGATCGCTGTGTTGGAGTGCAGGCTTGCTGCTGCAGCTCTGCTGGCTGAGGAGCTGGCTGGTGGGCCCTCTCTGGGAGCCCGCCTTGCAGAGCTGTGGCTGAGTGAGGCTGCAGGAGCCCCCAGCATCCCTCTGTGGCACCTTGCAGGGCAGACCTGGGGTTGGGTCTTCAGCTCTTCCCCACCATGGTGCTGGGGAGCGCTGCCGGGGCTCTCGGCCTCTGCTCGTTGCGGTGCGTGGCACTGAGGGCCAGGATGGGGGGACAGGGAAGCAGCACATAACGGCTCACTTCCCAGTTCTGGAAGAAGATGAAGGGGCTGGGTACGAATGTTAGAGGGAATAAGTGCTGCAAGAACATCTGCTTCTCTCTTTTGCATCTTCTACATTTCATTCCTCCTCTTCATTTTGGTTCCTTTCCTATCCTCTCTAGTTGGTTCTTCTCACCTCCCCCTGTTCTGTTCCTCCCAGAGGAACAGCACTACCCACTGCTGTCGCTTTGCACTATTTCTCTTTTTTTTTTCTTTCCCTTTTGCCTACTGCTCTGCTCCTCGCCGTTTCCACACGTTGCTGGGCTCAGGCTGTCGGAGCAGAGCTGCAGCAGGGCTCCCCTCCAACGTGCGAGTTCCCTCTGCGCGCCCGCCTCCTCCCAGCGCTCCCCTACATCTGCTGCTCCCGGAGAGGAGGTGTCGCGGAGGGGAGCAGGGGAGGCAGAGTGGGAGAGACACGAGGCAGCTCTGAGCCTCGCTGCATCCGGGCGTCGGAGCTTGCGAGCTGCGCCTTGCTGCTCCACTCGGAGCAGCTGCAGAGTGGAGTGGGGTGTGAGGACAGATGGGAGCTGAGAAGGAAGAGAAAGTGCTGGCTGAGCCTAAATTGCCCCTCGTCCCGCTTGGGAGAAACGAAGGTACTTGTCTTGCTCACTGGCAGTGAGGAGCCCTTTGGTTTCAGCTGTGCCGGCGCTGGGAGGCCGTTAGCTGCCATGCTGGCAGTGCCTGTGTGCCTCAAGCTGCTGGGAAAAAGGGGAAGAACCAATGGTGGGAATGCGGTGTGCCTGGGGATGTGGAGCCGGGCTGCTCCAGGGATCCCGGCTGCGTGAGGGTGCGTCCGGGCGTTGTTCTGGGAGGGCAGTACGGAGCACCTCAATTCTGCACTCTGGGGTGGGGTGCCAGCACATTTTTTCCAAGGGTAGTTTTCGGCTTCTGAATATCTTCTGTCTCATCTCCCTCTTCTTGTTGTGCTGTGTTTTGTTTCTTAATGACCATAACTGAAATAATGATGATGTTGACTGGCGAGCAGCTTTGCACATTTTCTGCTTCGACACTTCAGATGGCTGTGGGACTGGCTCTGATTGCTGGGAACGCTTCCTTCCTCCTT
>PPHD01010865.1:0-19277 GCA_002909625.1 Bambusicola thoracicus | reverse complement strand
TTCTTTTTGGAGGAAGGTGACATTAATAATGGTGGGTCTTGATAATGCTGGTAAAACTGCTACAGTCCGAGGAATTCAAGGAGGTAAGCAATTAATTTATCATCTAAATGTCGTGTTGAAATAGTATAATTACTTGCTTTGCATCATTTTCATCTAATGCATTTCTTCATCTCTTGATTTATCTCTTCCTCTCATTGTACATTTGTGAAATTAAATTTTTGGTGATTGTGCACTTCTCTAAGAGTCTGGTAGCAAAAGTGAACAAGTTGCAGGCTCCATTACGTGGAGAGCTGCAGATAAGGGAAAAATTAAATGGTCCTATATGGAAACATCATGCTACGGTATCATTAAAAAAGTAGGTGCTTCTAGTCACGTACATTATGCTCCAGGGAAGTAGTAGAGCAAGCTCTGCTTTTTGACCACTGTAGTTAAGATAATGTTGAGTGAGTGGAGCGTAGCTTAACACACCAGCAGCAGCTGACAAACCGCACTTCTACTGCTCGAGAGTAATAGTATATTATAGAGCTGAGGTGAATATAATGAAGAGAGCTGCCACATAAGACATTGACCCATGCAGCGCTAGAGCCTTTGGTCCATTCACACAGAAAATTAATCTTCAGAAACATTTTTAATTATTTTGGAAATCTCAAGTCACTGTTCAGAGTACCTTAGCACTTACATGCCTTGAGTACAGCCCTGTATCGTTACTGTGCAAAGTGCAAATTTGCAGCAAAATCTCTTCTGGGTAGGGGTTCTTGTTTGGATTTCACGAGCAGCATAGCATGTTTTTGAGTGAGAAGAATTTTTCTTGGGTATTTCAACAAATAGCTGGAAGAATGTTGTTGCTTGATTTAAATAAAAGAAAGTACAGGAAAAATACTCAATCTCTGTAGGTAATGTTCTAATTCACAGTTAGTTTGAATTAACATTAAGAAGGAGAATATTATGGTTAATGAAGTGTTTCACATTTCAGCCTACACTGCAGAAATTGGTGGACCATGTTTTTTTCATGTTATATGTGCAGAAGTAGCTTTCTGGTGATCACCCAGTAACATGCAAGTATCTGTAGACTTTGAGTAACACCAGTGTTCTAAGTAATACATAATCACTAGATTATTAAAGTTGGAAGAGACCTCTAAGATCTTGTATGCCACTCCTTCTAAGACATTTTTCCTAGTATGCAATCTGAACCTCCCCTGGTACAACTTGAGACCATTACCATTGGTCCTATCACTGTTACCTGAGAGAAGAGGCTGACTCCCACCTTGCCACAACTTCCTTTCAGGCAGTTGTAGAGGACAATGAGATCTCCTCTGAGCCTCCTCTTCTCCAGGTTGAACAATCCCAGTTCCCTCAGCTGCTCCCCATAAGACTTATGCTCCAGACCCTTCACATCTCTGTTGCCCCTCTTTGGACACATTCCAGGGCCTTGTTGTCTTTCTTGTAGTGAGGGCTGTGAACTGAACCCAGTTCTTGAGGTGAGGCCTCATCAGTGAAAAGTGCAGAGGAACAATCGACTCCCTGCTCCTGTTGCTACACTATTCTTTTATAAGCCAGCATGCCATTGGCCTTCACCACCTGGTCACGCTGCTGGCTTGTGTTCAGCTGGCGATTAACTAACACCCCCAAATCCTTTTTCTCCCTGCAGCTTTCCAGCAGCTTTGCCCCAGACCTTTAGTGTTGCCTAGGATTGTTATGACCCCTGTGCAGGACCCAGCACTTGGTCTTGTTGAACCTCGTACAATTGGCCTAGCCTACTCATTCAATTCCTGCTGTAGTGTCTTCCTACTCTCATGCAGATTAACACTTCCTCCCACCTTGGTGTTATCTGCAAACTTATTGAGGGTGCACTCAATCCCCGCATCCAGATCACCAGTTAAGAACTTAAACAGGACAGGCCCCAGTACTGACCCTGGGAAACACTGCTAGTGACTGGTCACCAGCTGGATTTAACTCCTTTCACCACTGTCTGAGGCCTGCTGTTCAGTCAGTTTTTTACCCAGTGAAGAGTACGCACCATGGTCTGCCAGCTGCTCCATGAGAATACTGTGGGAGATGGAGTCAAAGGCTTTGCTAAAGTCTAGGTGGACTGTGTCGACACCCTTTCCTTCATCCACCAGGCTGATCATCTGGGCATAGAAAGAGATAAGTTTGGTCAGAGAGAACCTCCGTTTTATGAACCCATGGTGGCTGGGCCTGATCCCTTGGTTGTCCTGCACATGCTGTGTGATCCCTGATAAATCAGAAAAGGTTCAAAAAAATGAAATTGTATGTGTATAACATAAGCAATAGTTTTAGTGATATATATTTTATATCATTTCTATTTTGTCTCCAGAAAAGCAGTGGCAGTTTTGTAGGCACTTCCTTCTGTAAAAGACCACTTGATTTTGGAGGGTACCTTGCATTGCCCAATATCACTTTCAAGCAGGATATGATTTGAGATAAAACTTGAGCTTATGAAAACGAATATTCTCTAAGGTGTTTTTTACTTGGGGGATTGAGTTTTTGAGTAACTTCCATCTTGTTTACACAAGAGACGACTAAAAATTGTTTTGACAGACTTTGTGTCGACTTTCTGTTTATGCTTATAATGCACGTTCAGAGACTTGCTCAATTATGAATAAAGTTAGGAATGAACTCTCATGTGTGTTCCGGAATCTTTACTGCGAAAATGTGAGTACATTATTTAGCCTTCTATTTTGTTTCAAGATCAACTTTAATGCCTTTATCAGCTAAAAATTACTGTTATTTCTGAAAGTTCATTTTTTGGGAGGGAGGAAAAAAGAAGATATGAATATTTCTAAAGAGAAGCTCCATAAAAAGGTAGTTCTGACTTCTGTGGCTGTTTCCAAGGGCTTGAATAGTGTTTGTCTTAAAGAAAAGAATAAAATTGTTCTCTAACAGGACTTGCAGAGGTTAGAGCCTTCAAGTGTGTTTTTTTTCCCTCCAAGTCTGGTAAAAACAGTATCATAGCCAACAGTTATGATTGGTGGGTTTTAGGAGAAACCATCTTCAAATGTATTTTGGTTTTTAAATGTGGGTAAATCAGCTAGTCAGTGGCTTTATTTGCCAAAATGGATTTGCAGCTTACACAGCAGATGCTGTTTTTTCACACAGACTGTTTATTGTTGAACCTTGTAGTACAACAGGACTGAATGTTTCAACAATATCACCTTAAATTCTGCATCATTAGTAACTTTCACCCTTAGTAAGCCTTTGTGCTCTCATTTTCTCTTGTACAGGCAAGTACAGTAAGTACAGCTCACAATGCAAAATATTCCTCAAAACAAAGACTGAATTTTCAAGTTGGAATCTTTCACAAACAGGTGTTCCATTATCTTGCTGGAGTGTTGGCCTAAGCTGCTCTGGCGAGGGGTCTACTCTGAATCCTCATGTGGAGTGTAATGAGCATATTCTCACTCGGAAGGCTTCCCAGATCATAATACATTGACTGTTTTGTTTTGCTTCTCAGACTCGGTTTAATACCATACAACTGCTGTATACTGTTCTATACTGTTTGGATGGGAGCACCCGGGATGGAATGGGTCTGTTATTAAAACTAAAAAACACAGTTCCCTTTAACAGTGGTGTTAAATATTAAAGAATGTCTTTTTTCCTTTTTTTTTTTTTTCTTCCCTGCTGCTTCTATCTCAACTGATGTAAAATAATTGATTGAGAGTAGTGTGTTAATATAAAATTTCCTGTGGAGAAGTAAAATATTAATGTAAAATATGTAGTTAGCAATATGCTATCAAGTAACATTGAAAGCTTGCTCCATGTGTTTAAAAAATAGGTTTTTTTTCTAAAGAAATTACAATATAAAATCATTTTTAAATAACTAAGGAAACTTCATTAAAAAGTTCTTCTTCTCTCTGACAGAGTCTCCTGAAGATGTAGCTCCAACGGTTGGGTTTTCCAAGATTGACCTTAAACAGGGACGCTTTGAAGTCACCATCTTTGATTTAGGAGGTGGAAAACGAATTCGGAACATATGGAGAAATTACTATGCTGAGTCCTATGGTGTAATATTTGTTGTGGATTCTAGTGACATTGAAAGAATGGAAGAAACGAAGGAAGCCATGGCTGAAGTTTTAAACAGCCCGAAGATATCAGGGAAACCCGTGTTAGTGTAAGTAATGTTTATAAATGTTTTCTTCATAATCTGAAATGTTGTAGATTTTGACCTTCAGTATACTTTCTGATGAAGTATATGTGTACAGTATAAACAAAATGTACACTAACAGTACTGCTATTTTAGCACTAAACAATGTTGCAATTAGTTCTATGGTTTTTCTGTAGTATTTGCTTGTACTAGTTAACAGATCCTTTTCTTTCTTTCCTTTCTTGCTTCCTGCAGTCCCTCTTGAGTTGTATGTGGTGATATACTACTAAAACCATTCACCGCATCTGATGTTGCACCTTTCTAGTTAGTCTTTTTCAGGGATATTTATTTCTCTTCTCTTTCAGTTTTCACAAAAATACATTGAATTTTTAAATTAAGTAATACTTCAAATGATATGGTAGGTTAAAGAATGTGCAAATCTGAAATGACAACGTCTTGTAAAAACGTTGTTACTAAAGGCTGCGGGGAGACCTCATTGCAGCTTTCCAATATGTAAAGGGAGCTTATACACATGAGGGAAATCAACTTTTTACGTGGGTGATAGGACATGGGGAAATGATTTTAAAGTAAAGGAATGGAGATTTAGATGAGATGTCATGGGGAAGTTTTTTACTGAGAGAGTGGAGAGGTGCTGGAACAGGTTGCCCAGAGAGGCTGTGGATGCTCTGCCCCTGGAAGTGTTTAAAGCCAGATTAGATGGGGCCCTGGGCAATCTGTTGTAGTACTTGATCTAGCAGCTGGCAACCCTGCCAGTGGCAGAGAGGTTGGAACTTGACGATCCTTGAGGTCCTTTCCAACCCACGCCATTCTATGATTCTATTTTGACCTACATCCATTCTGTAAATTATAAATTATTGTTTATATTCTGTAATATCAGTAAAGATTCAGTAATAAATATCTTGTTCACCTAACACATGGTGGTGCTGCTGGTGCATGATCAGTAAAATCTCATTAAAGAAAACTTACTTTGGTACTATTTGGTATTTGCTTTTGCTTTGGTGAATGTGTCTTTAGTTCATGTGGTGGGAATTTTCGTTTGAAGTTTCAAAAGGTCTAGATATTCTTTCACAAAACAGAGAAAAAGTCATTAATTTATCTCCTTAAAAACTATCTTTTGTGATACGCTGGAAGTAATATTTTGTTAAATTCAGCAATGAAAAAAACGGTAACAAGCACCATTTTCATAGCTTATTTTGTAACTTCGAAGTTGAAAATGGCTTCTGAGAGCAACATCTTTGGTGGGTGTAAGACCTCCATAATTCAGAAATTGTACGCTTCTGTTGTGTTATGAAGAATGTATGCTTAAAGCTAAAAAGAGAGGCCCTCCAAGGAGTAGTGATACTCTGGTGGTTTGAGAGTAAGACTTTCTAATGTGTTTTGATTAAATGGATTGCATTTAAGCAAGCTAATAGTAGGTATGTTGAAAAATAATTTAGATTTTAACTACCATTTCTATCTGAATGTTAGTAGTATAGAGAAGGCAGTAAAGCCATCATAATGCAACTAGTTTGACTCAGGTCTGTTCTTCTGAAAATGAACCTGGGACAGCTGACAACTGTGTAGTGCTTTAAAACAAATATAACTTTTTATTTATTTTTTTCATATAAATCTCTGTCTTAATCCTGTAATAGATCTTATGTGGGTGTTTATCTGAACCTCCACAGAGCCCGTACACTTCCTTGATACTTAGTCCTGGTTTTGATCCATGTGAACAGCTAATCAGGAGACAGAGTCTGTTAATTGAGTCTAATTGTGACTAAACTAAGTTTATTGACATTATTTCCTTCCATTGACCCTCTCCAGTCTTTGAGCAGAACTTGCTCTTGCAGTATCTTAGTTTTGTGAAGGGATCCAGTAGTTATTCATCTACTTCTTCAGCTTTAACTGTGGTGCACTCAAGTGCTTAAGAGGTTAATCAGTCCTTTATGTATATGGAAATCTGGCAGATGAGTTTTTAGGCACCTTGTACCATTTTTCTACTGAAGATTTACATTCAGCGAAGGTAGAGGGAAAAACTGCCTGCTTATTTTCATGAAGTTATGGGAGTATACCATCTTAATTATCCAAATCCCATTGTGAAGTATAATTTTAAATAGATTTAATTATCTATGTATTTATGTAATATTTATTGCATGGACACTACGTTCATACATGGAAATGTACTTATTTGTGCACAGAAATATATGTAACACTTGGGGATATGTAAGTACCTACATTTGTACATGGAAATGGCACTATGAAGAGTGGAAACCTGAGAAACTAAAACGAAAAGAAGCATACAAGGGAAATAAAAAGTAAATAAACCTAAAATGATGAAACAGACAAGTGCTGTTGATACCGTGGTGCAGTTGAAATCTGGAGGGTGTGGAGCCATAAATCTGACTCAAAAGAAGCTGATACAAAAAGTAATGAGAGTTTAATTTTTATATAATCTTTGCTAACATCTTTGGACTGGATTTCATTGCAAGTCCTCCAGGCCTGAAGTGGTAGCAGCTGACATGCTCAGGTTAGCTATCTGTAAATGTAGAGTATCTGGCATATGTAATCTATAATGATTAAACTAGGCTGCAATTTAAAGCTTTAAAAGGGAAACTAAAATGGTGATTGATCTAAATTTTTCAAGGACAGTTAACTTAGTACGCACCATATTGCCCTCTTGTATGTATTCCATATTCATTTTAGGTACTAAGGGAAGGTATTAATTTTTATTAACTCAAGCACCTATCATATGTTCTTAAATTAGGAACCTAGGCTTATACAAAATAACAGAATTTCATAGGACCATTTAGTGTTCTGGAGACCCTCAGCTAGTTTTTCTAGCTGCTCCTTTAGCAGTACAAATAAATGTCTTGCCTCACTACAAGAAGGACAGCGAAGACAAATGTTGATTATACTGCAGTGAATCTGAGCTGTTGCTGGAGTGTGTGATACGAGGAGATGGAAGAGATCTGCATTTGCTCAGAAGTTGGAAGAAACCAAGGTGGGAAATCCTCCCACTACATGATAGGGAGGTGCAGAGAAAATGGAGCACAGTTCTTCAAAGATAGGTGGTGGTATGTTGAGAAGTGATAAACAAGAGATAGAACTAGATGTATGCTTGTCCTGATTTGACCAAGAAGCAAAGTGGGAGGTTCTGTTTAATGTAGTTCTCTGCTTCTAGATTATGGACATTTTTTAAAAGGATGGAAGGATGTTGTTATGTATTTATTTTATTACTAATGAAAGTGAAACTGCAGAAGTAACTGCCTGTTTGAATAGGCTAGACAACAGTAATGACATGTCTTATAATAATGTAATAGAAGTATCATTTTTCCTACCCTGACCTTGTAGGTGTCTGCCTAGGTAATTGAATAGTGGAAGTATCTCTATCAGTTCATTATTACTTGGTTTCTCAGCAGGCTGCTAACAAATGTCCTGTAGGTTTGAAATGGTCTTTTAATGTTCTTTAATGTTTTCAGAAAATACCTGCTCGAAACCTGTAAGAAATCTCTGTAAGAAATACAGAAATGCATTATTAAAATAAATAACTCAGTGTGTTCTGCATGCCCCAAAGCAGTGCATGTTGTCCTATTGTAATATCAGTATTATTTCCTCTTGCCAGGTTGGCCTGTAAGTAACTTCCTATAGGGTCAATACTCAAATAGTCTTGATAACCAAACAAGAAGTCAGAAAAGTTTATGCATCAGTTTCTTGATTGTTATCAAGATTGTCTGCTTTGTGTGTTACTTTTATTTGTACTACTTCAAGTTCTTGGGGAAGAAAAAAATGAAATTTGAACCAAGTAAATACGAGCACTTGAACAAACAAGAACAA
Source organism: Bambusicola thoracicus (assembly GCA_002909625.1). Classification (NCBI taxonomy): domain Eukaryota; kingdom Metazoa; phylum Chordata; class Aves; order Galliformes; family Phasianidae; genus Bambusicola; species Bambusicola thoracicus. The sequence continues at coordinate 11,341 of PPHD01010865.1, read as the reverse complement.
CAACAAAAAAACCCCACAGCAATTAAAAGAATACTAATTATTATTTTATAAAAGGTAATTCAACTTGTCTTGTGAATCCTTTCTGAGGTTTACAATAATTTTGATGTTTCCCAAAAGCACAGATGGCATGTTGACACATTGCTTTGTTGACGCTTCTTATGAGTGGAAGAACAAGAAAATGTCATTTATCTCCTTTGATCTTTTCCTCTCTAGCTCATACGTTTCTGTGGAAGCCACAAAATTTAGGCACAGGTGAAGATCTCATTTCAAACTCAGTTTGGAAAAGCAGGTGCAATTTTTCCTCAGTGGATATGTGGAAGGGGAAGAGGGAAGAAAAATGAAGCAATAAAAGAATCCTGGGATTGGTTGATAAGTTCAGTTTACTGCTGCATAGGAACTGCTGCTACTTATAAAGGTTGTTTCCTTTATCACTTGCAGCACGGGCAACACCAGCAGCATATTACTTTGCAAGGGTGTCTTTTTCGATACCTGACTGCAAGTCCAAATTTTTCTCTAGATATGTGGGTGTATTCTTGAGTGTTGTTCATAGTGATTTCAATGTTGTTGATCATCTCCCCCTGCTCTTCCACCAGAACTGATATCTGGATGAAAAGTTCCTTCAAGTCTTTGATCTGACTCTCTAGGCTGACCAGTTCTTTGTGTCTCTGTTCAATCTCTGAAAGCTGAGCTTTAGTAATTTTGGCTTCAGTGAGTAGGTTTTCATTGAAAATCTCCCATTTTCCTTGTTGGAACATATCATTGACTTCGTCCTCAGATACCTCTTTACCAGCTACTTCAAGCTGACGAACAATAAATCTTCTGCATTTATCTTGCTTGGCTGTTATAGCTTCATTGTATGAAAGCATAGCATTTAGGTAACACCGGGACAGGAAAGTATGCTGGGAAGCTAGAATTCTTACTATGGCACGTGAAATCCCATATTCACTTTCAACTTTTTTCACGGTTTTTGCCAGTTCATCCAAACCTTTTCGTATATGCTCTGCTTGAGTTTTTATTTCTCTTGCTGTGTTAGATTCCTTTTTAAGAACACTGAACCTTCTCATTGAAGATACAAGACTTTTTTGTTGTTGACTGAATTTTTGAACTTCCTCCACCAAATTATTAATCTCGTTCTGAAGCTTTTGGATTTCGTGGAAGTGCCTTTCGGTTATAGGCTCCCTTTCATAAATAATGGCCTGCTGTTCAATCTCTTCCTGCTCTTCTTGTACAGGTGGACAGTTTTTTTCTCCAGCTGTTTGTAGTTCTTTGGCTCGGAGTTTAAGCTCCTGGAGGCGATCTCTCATGATTTCTGTGCTCAGTTTTTTTCTTTGTTCTTTATCTCTCTTGCAACACAGGGAGTTAGCTCCAGTTTTTTCTTTTTGCTTGTTTCCCTGTAATCAGAGTGTAAATACAATCCATGTTAGCAGTGGTCTGTAGGCATTAAAAGTAGTTTTGGAGCTCAGAGCTACTTCCCTTTGTGCACTGGTAAAATTAGCAGGTGAGTATTATGAGTACAAGGAAGGTGATGTCAAAACAATCTACCCTTTAACCCAGTTTCTGTAGGATTTAATCAAAACCTAAAGTTTTTAGTTTATCTTCACGTGTGCACAGTTAAGTCTTCCCTTGGCTTTTTTGTTATCTTTTGCATTTCCATAGACAGTAATTTGTAGTCTAATCCAATTTTTATGATAGATTATGGTTTACTATCTAGAACTTAAAGTAACTAGGAACATGGTGCAGGGAGGATTTCCACTTCTTGAAGGAAGATATGAGAAACTCAAATTCTTGTTTTATCATAATTCTTTATTTGATGAAGGAAAATGAATCACTGAATGTTTTTGGAAATATAAGTCAATTTTAATCTTCAGTGGAAAACAAGCGCTTTAGCCTTTGAGACAGTCTGCCTGAGGGTCAGAATTTTGGCTTTAATATGCTATTTTAAGCTTTTAGTTCAGCCACGCTGAATTTTTTTTCTCCTTTTTTTTCCTTGCCTTCCCTTATCTATAGAGTTGAAGTGATGATAACTGAAGCAGTAGACTACAGCAAGCCAGAATTTGTAGTTTAGTGTGAAAATACCAAATAGAAGTATATTCAGTATAATTAACATCAGGTCTTGAAGATTTTGTAAGCTTCTTTGGATTACTGTCACTTTGCATTGCTATTTGTGATCTTAATACAATTTTTACTGACATATTCTGTACAACATGTTAGCACACAACTCAGTAACGTTTCTTATTTAATAGGAAGTGGATTTAGTTATGTTTTCTAACTTAACTGTTGTGCAAGCTTTGCTGGAGATATTTAAACTCACTCTCTCTGAGAATTAACAGAGATCTGTTAATATGATACTGAATTTTTTTAGCGTGGGAATGATTTTATAGCAAATCTGAGAAACATACCTTTCAAATGGCTGTGGGCATAGCTTTCAGCCTGGCCTCTGTGGTCAACCTAAATTTCCTTGTTTGATTTTGAACATAGGAAAGTATTTCAAGGGCTTGCTTGAAGACATCTTCAATTAAAAAAAAAGAAAAAAAAATTGAAATTAAACACGAAATCTTAGAAATTGGCAGCTTTTTGCAGTTGGTTTATGCCCGCAATGAAATAAATATATTTTTAAAAAATGACCTCTGTTGAATGTGCGCTTGTCTTGAATGCAGCAATATCCAAGGAGAGGTATCTATAACCTGTAATGCACACAGGTGAAACATTAACTGAGAAGCCCCAAAAACCAAGAGTGATAAGCATTAATGTTTCTGAATGTGAATATTTCTTCTTTAAGTTTGGAGAAGGAAAGAACCTTTTCATGCCGCAAGGAATAAGAGCTTGGAAAGGGCTGTTCGTGGGTTTTTTTGTGGGATTGCATGCTTCTGGGATATAGTTCACTGTACCACATACTGGGACTTTGACGAAAAGATCTGTAAGCTTTACCTTTCAGTAGCTTTGATACACAGTGTGAATGTTGTGAGCATTTCTTCCTATTGAAAGGGCGGTTAAAAACTGGAATAGGCTCCCCAGGGAGGTGGTTGAGTCACTGTCCCTGGATGTGTTTAAGAGCCGTTTGGATGTGATGCTTGGAGATATGATTTAGCAGAGTTAGAGTTAGGGTACTATGGTTTGGCTGCAGTTAGACTTGATGATCTTTGAGGTCCTTTCCAACCTGAGTAATTCTATGATTCTATGAATGCCATTAAATTAAGTATTTTTGAAGAGTATTACAGTTCATTTGTTTGAATTTGCAAGACATTTTGTCTATTTTCTAATATTTCCTTTCTTTGTGAGATCTCTGTTCAGGTAAATAAGTCATATGGAATACTGCAGATGATAGGGACCTCTAAGGGAATATTTAAAATGACTAAAACAGTTATTTCATCAAAGTACTTTTTCAGTGAAACATTTCTGAAGATTTAACTTGGCTTTTCAAAATTCATATACTGAAGGAAGGGCATTTGGTAGTAAGATGATTATGTTGCACATTTTCATTATGTGGAGCATAACCTCTACACACTAGCGGGCAACTTCTAGAAGTCTTTATATCATATTAATGAACTTGAGTCTATGGAATTAATGCACATACTGCACCTTATGTATCTACTGCAGAGCTTGTCTTTTTAGTAGAATGATTTTTGTTGTTGTTACGGCTGTTTTAGGGCTGCTGTTTTTCATTGCTTTTTTTATCCTCTGCTCTGTAAACAAAAGGGTTGCTCCATTCTGCAGAAGTCGGTAGTGTTCATCATTGCTGCTTTGATGTAGATTGGCATTGGGTTCTACTTCTTATTTTCAAGTCTTTGTATAAATGTAATAAATGGTTAGTTTGTGATCAGCTTACATGCAGGGCTGTTGAAGTGATGTCACTTCAACTGGTCAAGTCAAATGTGTTCCTTTCATGGGTTTATTCAGGAATGAATGGTAAACTGTGCAGTAGTATCTTTTAGCTGTTTTTGGAGGTTTCAGAGTAGTCTTCCTAAATGGCTGTGTATTATAGCTGCATTTTCTCTGAAATCCCAATTCTAGAGAATCTTTTTTGGTAAGCAAATTCAGTATTTCCTTCTAGTATCCAAAAGAGTGCATTTTGTAGTAGCTGCCAGGAATCAATCTAGTAACCTGTCAATATGTAAACAATTTTGTTACGTTAGAATAACTTCATATAATAGTTCTGTGGTTCCTCTGATCCCTTATCCATATTTAAGCTCCCTAAATATTTGTTTTTCATTATCCAAGTCATGGAGCCGTACATTGTGAACATATTTTCCACAGATTTAAAGGTGGCTGTCTACAGGAAGATTAGCTTAAAAACAAAACTTAAAAGGTACAGAGATGAATATTAAGAAGCAATGCTGATGTTGTACCATAGTGCAGATTTCCCTTACTGCTTTTTTTTTATTGATTTCCCTTGAAACCCCCAACTCCACCCCCCCACTTCTATGATTTAAGATCCAAACATAATGTGTATTGATTTACTGCAAGAGAATTTAAAAAAAAAAAACAAGTAGGTAGGTAAAGTTACCATATTGTACTGAGACTTAACAGTCAGGAAAACTTCCAAGTAATTTTGTGGAAAATACTACTTCAGGGTGGAGAAAAATACAACATGTATTTATTTTATTACAGTTATTCCTCCGCGTTGCTTAACTAGTGGTATTTCCCACAGCAAAAAGAAGCAGTTTCTTTAAGGTTAACATTCTTCTGAAATGTTTCAAGAACTGCTTGGCACCACCATGACTGCTGCGGGGAAAGTTCAGTGTGGGGCATGTGAAAGAACAAGGCTTTGGAGAACTGACCTGAAAATCTTGTTTTAGTATAGCCTAACGCATCCGTTGACCCATGTTAATTTAACATGGCTTGGCAATCCTATGATCAAAAGCATGTTGTAATGGCAGCATTAATGCTTATGTAAGGTGGCAAGATTTTATTGTAGCTAAGGAAATTCAAGTAATTACTGGAAAGCTGTAAAACACGCATGTAGTCATCCAGTAACTCCATCAGAGTGCAGCACAATTTCTCAAAAGGACAGTTACTGATTTTTCTTATGTTCAATTTGCTGTGACTTTGAAGTGAGTCGATCACAGGACCATGAGAACTAGGTTTGATGTTCAATTTTTGTATCTATTAACAATTATTATCTACTTTTTGATGGTTTGGGTTCACTGGGCTTGAAATATTTGAATTCCTTGAGGGGGAGAAAAAACTAAAAAGCAGCAGGATAGCATGACTGTTAGGGGACTCTTTGCAAAGTATGAATCAGTTATCCACAAATGGAACAGTTTCTTCTCAAAACTCAAACTTACAAAGAGGTAGGCAGAAAACACTTCAGGTAGCTAATTGATTTATTATTTTTATTTTTTTATTTTTTATTTATTTTTGCCCTGTTTAAACATTGGGCTCACTAGGGAGTGGAATGTAAGCAATGGAACCCTACTTTCATATCTTACTTCCTATTTGGATTGCCTTCAAAACCCGCCTCTGAATTTGCTTGCCATTAAATGTGCCGGATTGTATTGCAACTGAAACACATGCTGGTTTAAAATAAATAAGGATGTCTTCATGACATAGATAACCTTGGAAATTGTTGGCTTGACTACTTGAGTGTTTCCTAACCAACTTAGTTCATATAGGAGAGTCCTTTGTGTTGTTGTCCTTTGTGTTGGGTTGCATGTATAAGGGTGCATCCTGTTGTTCTTTCAGTTGAGATGAAACACTTACTGAAGTTTTTGCCAACACAAGAAGAATATGCCAGCTCTTTTAGAGTTGAGTAAAGGGAATTCATAGATGGAAGTCTCTTGAGTGACTTAGTTTCCCCTACATTCAGAATACAGTCTGGTTCCAATCAGTTCCAGTTTTCTCTGCTCAGTTGAAACCAATTCCTAATGTTTCAAACTATTTTAAAGAGGATTTGACATTTTTCAAACCTGTTCAAACCCATTTTCAATCTGTCATTTAGCGCTAAGACTTCTTTCTTTAGAGTATTGATGTCTATCTATGACCTTATTTCTGCCTTTTCTGGAAGTAGTGCTGCCCACAGTAATGCTGAGGGGAAATCAAATACAGCTGGACAGACAGAAGTTTGACAAAATCATGTCCTTCAGCGAATGAGCATTGTGAGTCTTGATACTGTCTTCATCTTTCATGTGAGTATTATCTCATCTTCTTGGATCAGGGAAACCAGCAGAAGCTAGAATAACATTAATTCCTGGGAGCTAGCTGGACAGACAGCAATAGCAACAATGATGAATAAAGGTATTTACTAATTAAACATTCTGTGAGCTTGTACATCAACTAGACTTCTTTCACGTTTGGCATGAGGCCGTTGTCCCGTAGCTGGGATGCTACCAGGTTTGCCTTTTAAGTCATTTGAACAAAGGTTACTTTGGCTTGAGAGTGAGTGTTTCAAGGGAAGAGGACTTATGCTGTTTGTAGTCAGAATCATTGAACATTCTTAGGTGCTTCATGTTTTAATTATATTTCGCTTTAGGAGTAGTGAAGTTTTTATGTGATCCTTCTATATTTAAATATTCTATACAGTTCCTCCGGTTTGACAAATCATTTAAGCAGGTGCACAGATCTGAGCACATGGTTAAACCTCTCCAGATGAACGCTCTATTTCCTAGTGCGGTACGTCATTTTCACTGAGAAATTGAGACCGGACTTTGGGCAGCACAAGCTCAAATCTAATTGAAGATAGTGGGCTTTGAGCATGTGCTTAAAATTAAACACCTGTTTAGGTGTTTCCCTAATAACAACTGGTCTCATATGCACAGTTGTATTGTGTAGAATCATTTTATACTAGCAATGTCCTTGAACAGCACTTTTCTCTTAATACCCTGTGAGAGTCCTTGCTAAGTTCTTGCTGACAAACCATGTTACTACTGTAAGCAGTTCAGGTGAGATGCTGTCACAGCCCTGGTGTTTTGCAAGCGATGTGAATAGGCATGTTTCTGAATGATTTTATCAACCCATCAGGGTGTCATCTGGAGAGGAACAAATGCTGAGCTTGCTTTGCAGGTGTGGGAGCAATAAGATCCTCCTCTGTATTTTCTGCTGAAAGCTTTTCACCTCTGCAGATGTGCAGCTGCTGAAGTTCCTTGCCAAAAGGCAACCTAAGTTACAGAGGTGGGGAATGTGTGCACATCTGTTCGCAGGGGAGAGGTTTGTTTCTCCTGTCCTGGGGGATTATGTTCTCATGATAGATAGCGCCAATTTTCATGGGGAGAAGTGTCAAATTTCACAGGGCACCATAAGGGTACTTCGTAAATAAGAGTTCACATGTTAATGTCAGCCAAACACTGTGTTAGTAAGTTAGAAAGGAAAGAATTCCCAACTATTTCAGACTGTTGGAGCTTTTTCTTTTAAACATTAAGCTTTCCTTAAGATAGATGGGTATTTCACATACAGATACCTGTTTCAGCTGCTAAGCATGCTGTGAATATAAGTTTTGTTTCCTTGTGGGTAAGAGTTGTGTCTTGGATTGTCCAGAGCTTATAGTGGTAAAGGGAAGTAAATACCTCTTACTGAAGTTGAGAAGGTTGTATTCTCCGGCACATGCAGCACTTTGGCTTCTGGTCAAAACCAAACCTGGAGACATCATCTTCAGTCTACTGAAATCATTGGGATCTTTTCCATAAATTAAGTGAGCTTGGGACCAGGCTGTGTCTGAGAATCTGTTTTTTTTCCCTGCCCTGATATGTTAGACTATATGTGTAATAATTCGTGGTCTAATTCCACAATTGTTCTGAAAAGGGATGTGTGAGGTGTTGAGTTTTTTCCAGATCGTGTAAGAAGCCCTGATCCCACTGTCTGACATTGTTCAGCAATCTCAAACTCAGAGAAAGGTTTCCTACTGGGAAATCAACACGCACTAACTTATTTTGCATTGGGTTTCTCTTTCCCCAGTATTCCTTTGAGTGACTCTGACTTAAGTTTTGCCTTGGTGTCAACTCTCACATAAACAAACAGTCCTGTACTTCTGCTGATGAAAGATATCGATACTTAACTGTGATAAAGTTTGCCCCGTTGGTGCTGTCTTGTTCACGCAGTAGGAAACTTTTATTGTAGGATGATTTAGTGTACACAAATTCAGTGTAAAACAGAAGTTCCCTCTGTTAAATTCCTAAATTTCTCCATTAAACTCACACTTGTGTGTTTAAGGGAAAAACAGGTTTGCCTCTAAAAGCCACAAATTTCAAAAAATGCTGCTGGGATTTTGAGGTTACTTTTAAATAACTTATTCTGGCATGTAATATATTGCTTCGTCTCCCTCTTGCTTAACGCTTAACTTGGATGGGGCAATATATATATTATATATATATAAATCCAAAGGAATCTGGAAGCGTTATCAGAAGTAGAGGACTTGCCTTAGAGAAGTGGTGAAATACTTCAACTACGACTGCCAGTCACTGTGGGAATAGAAATTCCAGCTTTCCTGTTCTTCAAACCAAACTATTCACGTGTACTTCCTCTGCTACTTCATGCTCAAGGCAACCTTCCACTCAGCACAGCCTAGTGCATTCTTAGCATCCTTATCAGACTTTTTCTTCACTGGTTGGAGAAGTTGGGTTACAACTAAGAGCAGGAGGTTGACTGCAGTAATGGTAAAAGGAAACAAGCATTATCTTGCTAACCTGCAGCAGCAAATTGTTGGCTAAGTTTTGGAATAGCTCTCAGTGCTCTGACACAAACGTGAAGAGCATCAGTGAGATCTGTTGGTGTTTCTTGCCGTTCCTCAGACATAAATGTTGCTGCATCTGAGTTACTGAAGTGTTATGCAGAATCATAATCACTAGCTGTAGGCCTTTAAAAGATACTGTGTAGATATGGAGACCATACAGCTGCAGTAATTCAGTCACATTCATGTGGCACTCTGCCTTTTCTTTGTACAGTAAAAAAAGTTACGTAATACTGAAAACATAGCCAAGGAACAGATGGGGCTACAGGATGATTTTAGACTAAAGGTGGATGGGGATAAGGAAGGGAACAGGATAGTCTACAGAATAGAAAAAGTCAGTGTCAGTTTTGTCAGTACATAAGCTGTACTTAGAGCTTAAGGATTATTGACCAGCTTTCATAAGCATACTATATTTGGCCGGGAGAGGGGAATAAGAATGCACATGCTGCATTTCAATGTGGTCATGCTGACAAACCTCATCTCCCAGGAAGGTTTTGTCCTCCATTCCCCTCCCAGTGCACACACAAAGTTATCATTCAGATCCACTGGTGATTCAGTTTGTTCTAGTAGTCATCTTCTTATATATTATTGACAGGTTTAAGAGTACAATTTTCACATCTTTGTCAAATATTTTAAGGGTACTGTATTGGCGTTTTGATAACTTTAATGTGTTATTCACCAGAGATATGAATCTCTCCAAAGTGATGGCCTATGTGGCTGGGAAAGCCTTTACAATGACAAGTACATCTACACACTGCCTAGGAGAACAGTAGATCCTGATAAGTGGACTACCATTATCCGTTACTAATTTGTTATGATGATAAAGTATGCCTTAAATTCTTATCAAAGATAGTATCATTACCTCTGCTGAAACAGCTTTAAAAAGCAAAACCAAAACAAACCTGCAATAAAAATAAGGGTTGATTTGTTTTTCTGTCCCTCAGTTACGAGATAGCGAAGGGCACTAGGGAGAAGACACTTGCAGGCAATATATATCCCAAAGGAATTTCAGTTAAAAGTTCTTTTTTATTTAATACGTTTCCAGGCTGGAGTGAAGTCGCATCTCTGTTATATTGTGAAAACAAAACAACAACAACAAAAAAATCCTGTGTAACTGTTCTTTTTGACAGCATTGGCTTTGAGTCAGTGTTCAGAGTCACACTCTGGTCTGGAACCTGATTGCTGTTTTGAGTGTCTTAGCATCTCAATAAAAAGTTACTGAAGCATATATATCATTTAATCTTAATGTTAACTCTCAGTAGTTTGTGGGAAGGACTGAGGTTTTGAATCAAAATGTAAGTTTTCTGAAAAGGGTGTGCTTTCATTTATTCTCACAAGAAAAGAAATAGTATGTTTTGTGTTCTAGAATCTTGTGTTATTACTCCAAGATACATTTTAAGCAACTAAAGTAAGCAAATTTGCTACAGGCTAAATTTATTTTCTCCTTTGTTTTTTTTTTTTTTTTTTTTTAATAAAGTTCATTTTAGCTTAATTATCTTGTAAACACACATGTTTAAAGCAAGGATTTTCAGGAAGTAAGGCAATTGGATGAAAATGTCCTCTTTAAATCATCATGTTTTAAGATGATGATTCCTTGGAGAAACATATTTAAGACAGTTCTAAGTTCAAGCTTCTGTTTGTGGGAAGCATGGGAGCTATTAAACAAGAAAACAGTAATGGCAGAGAGTTTGCCTTGGGTATAGGCTTAAAAACACATACCATTTGTTTTGGTAAGGTAGATCAGTAATACTGAAGTATATTATATGACAGTGCAAAATCAATTGCATTTTCAGTGTGGGGGACTTGAATGAGATACATATTAATATTCTTAAGAAATGCTAACATGTAAAGGCTGTTTGTGTAATCTGTAGCATGTTGCATCATCATAGCCCACTACATGATGTTGAGGAAATAGAATCTTGTTTCTTGTCTGCTTGAGAAAATATCCCATACTAGAACTGCTAGAAGACTAGCAGACTAGAAGACAACTAGGTAAACCAAAAATGGCCCATTTGGAGGAGAATAGAAATGGTGCATTTGAAGCTATGTAGTTTGGGATTTCTCCAGTTAATGGGAAGGGGAGAAACACTGATACTGAGTAAAAATGTTTGATTGAAATATAACAAAACAGGTCTGAGTATTCAGGGGATTTGCACAACAAAATTTCATGGGTAAAAATGAATCAGAGATTGCTGGAAGAGTGTCATTAAGCTGTGCTGCTGGAGTGGGCACTTCAAGAGAAATGTAAGGGCAGAAAATAGTCCTTAATTATTTAAATTAATTTAGATGTTTTTGGCCAGAAATCTGTAACACACTCAACATGCTGGAGATTCAGTTGTTTTAGGACAGTTCTATGGTGTTGCATGATATGGAAAAAGAATACTTAGAGAGAAGATGATAGACAAATAATGGAAGTATGGACCTTGGCATTAGTAGGTGTGGGAGAATATGACAGGTTTTGAATCATCTGTATTAGAAGATTTTATACTTTCAAAGTCTCTACAGCTGCCAGTCTTCTTCCATATTGGTTACAGAGATGTGGTGATGTTACTGCTTTTATGAAATATGTCATTCAGTGATGTGTAATGAATCAGTGGCAAAGCTGGGTTTGTACCTTGGAGTTTTGTAACCTGTTCTGAACGTTTGTAGAAGATTTGAAGGTAGCAATCTTTATTTCTATAT
>PPHD01010864.1:0-19278 GCA_002909625.1 Bambusicola thoracicus | reverse complement strand
ACTAAAATGTCAGTTCAAAAAGGAAGAATCTATGTTCAAAACATTAAAATCAATATTACAAGAACTGCTTTTCATATAGACTTCTCCATGTTCAGGCAAGCTTATACCGTTTTTCAACCTGAGCAAATCTGTAAATCTTGTAGCAGGAGTAAAGTATTTGTGACAGGATTTGAATTTTTTACCTACTTTCTCTCTTACTTCATAGATTCTTTAGTTTTTACTTTTCCTTCTATCAAAATTTTGACATGTTTAAAACTGCTAGTGAAAATCAAAGTAGAAATTGAATTCACCAGTTGAACAGGGATGTCAAAAACAGTCACACTGATCACAAAAATTCAATGTTTGCAAATGATAGGAAATCTCTCTCTCTTTATGGGAAATAATTGTTTGTTAAGGAAGAACTGACTTAATTTTACTAGTGTTAATTATAGTGCTTCAGTGAAATGGAGACATGGGCATTCCAATAATGATATATTGTCTATTATCTAGAGCAGATAGGTACCTGGAGACATACATGCATTTTTGGTAATGACTCCACAGGAAATATCAAAGCAAAAATAGTTTTTAACAAGAAGAAATAGTAGCATGCAAATTTATTTTTTGTTAAGTCAGTAAAACCAGACTGTATAGTTACAAAGTTTATGTGGACTCACGGTAAAAAGAGCTGGAACAGACAGACATACATGCTTACAAAACTGATAATGTTTCACGCTCGATTTTCATACCTATAGCTAATTGTGTTAACATGGACTGCTGATGTTAAGTAATAGGTCAAATTCAAATTATAACAAATGGACATAGAGAAGCTAGACACAATACGTTGTTCACGTGGGAGCTGCAGTCAAATGAATCCAGCTAGGATTTAAAAATCAACATAGCATGTTCTGTGTTTAGGTCCCACTGTCTAAAATGTAGATATTAGTAATGAACAAAGAAATAGTGTATATTGTTATTGTCCAGCTTATCCACAGGATTACACTGATTGACAGAAATGTGTGACTATGAAAGTATTTCAATATTTTTTGATGTATTTCTCTTCCTTCTTTGGTTGACAAGAGTTTGATGAATGAGATAAGACATCCAAGCCGAATCTTGGTAAAACTACTTTTCTAGCCACAGTAAACCCAGTGTATTACATACTGTGCAAAACTAATCTAACTGGCAGTGAAGCATTTATTATTGGAAATATCTTCTGAGGACTTGTGCTCATGAAAAATTTGATTAAAGAAAGCTGCATTGGTAAATAAATGCTGAAAACTGATTATGCGGTATCTGAGAACAAGGCACAATACTAGAACAGTATAAAGATTAACTGGTAGGTCCAAGGCAAAAAGTAGGCAGAGTAATTAATTATATATAAAATGGAGACATTTGTGTGATTAATTTATTTTGTAACTACAGAGTTTGCTTTCTAAGTAAAGGACAATCAACGACTATGAAGAGGAACCGTATCTAATTAATAAAATTGCTATTCCATTTCCAGAACTTTCAACCTCAAAAAGCAATGTGTTATCGATAATTGTGAAATGTGTTTGGGTCTGCTGATCAATTCTCTCTTTTAAATACTTATAAGTGCTCAATGTTCCTTAGTTTAAATTAACTTTCCCTACCTAAACTGGATGAGCAGTTTAATGTGATTATATAGTGCTTTTTGAATGACTGTGTTTTTATGCAAATATTCATTGGTCTGTACTCCAAAGCAAAGCTCATGTCAGTTGTAGAATCATTGTTTCTTTGAAATAGTCAGAAAAAATATATGATCTTTTCCTCAAAATAATTGATACAGCTGAAATGGTTGACACAATGATATATCACAATCTCCTAGTTTAAATGTAGTTTTGTTGAATGTAACCACAGTGAAATTAAAAAATTAAAAACGGCAAATTTGGTAGCTTAGAACAATTAGCATTAGCACTGACTAATAATATTAAAAAGAATGAAAACTTGTAAATTGTCTTCTTCTAATAAACTCCTGGTAGATTTGCAATCTACAAATATTGTGTTAAGGAATGCTGATGTTATATTATTTATCAGCAGTATGACAGGGAAAAAACATTTCTTTTTAGTGAAATCAGGTCTGTATCTGTGTGCTGGTTTTTCTGTGTATGCATATGCGTGGATTTATATATACATATATATATATATATTGCAGAATGGTTTACAGCTAGGAGAACCAAGCTGTCATGTGGATTAACTAGATGATTAACTGCACACTCTACTAATTTGTATTGCATTACCTCACTCTTGTCTTGGCAAAGCAGAATACTGCCCATAGGGTTTGTACTGTTACAAGGTACATTACTCATACCTATGTAGACATCTTTGTCTGAAACAACACAAGTGTGACAGTCCTTTGTATTTAAAAGCATTAGCTATACAATGTTAGTTGTCATTGAATGAGTGCACAAAGTGGCAATCATATATTTTTTTAAAAAGACCAGTTTCTAATACTTTTGTGTATTTGGACAAACTTTATCAGACGATCATTCATGTATTTCATAATTTTACTATGTTTTACCAGCAGTTTTTTAGCAGCACATTTTGGCAGTGCACATCACTCAGCAAGAAATAAATTACAAATGATTATCCATCACAATAGTACTGGCAACTCAAAAGAACTGAGTTGAACAGATACTGTTTCAAGGTTCTTGGTGCAACTGCATAGAACTTTCTGAAAAGCAGGTACATGTTTTAGGATCCCAAGTCTCATATATGTTTATGCAATTTTTTTTAAAGATCTTCAGCATTTGCATCTTCTGAAAGGTGCTTGACAGTTACAGCAAGGTCTAGCAGAAATGAGAGTAGAACATTTTCTTTTAATAGCTAGTGAATGATTTATGTCATTAAAAATATTGCATAGCAAATATTTTTAGTGGGAAGTCGTGAAGCAGTGAAATAAGTTATGGGTAGGGATATCACAAATTTCCTTCACTTCTTATTATGGACATCAGCTTTTAATTCTATATCCTGTACTCTCTGATGATCAGAAGATACCTTTGTACCTGTTTTGAATTACTGCATCTATCACTGATGGTGCATGTGGTGTCTTGTAGAAAGTTAGGGTTGGATTGGAATTTGTTAATAGAATATAAGTAAATTATTGTGATGAATTAGATTATAGTTGCATGGACAGCTGGTACTGAATTTAAGGAGCTTAATATAATTTCTGTATCACAAATTTAAGTTTTATAAAAGGTCTCTGCAACTGGATTGATCTCAACTATTTGTATATTGTGTATCAAAATAATTGAATGCTTTACATAGCAGTTATGAGCACAGGTAAAATAAAAGTTATGAGTAAAAAGATAATTTTAAGAACAGTTTATAAACATCTTAGTAGAACAAAATAATCTTTTGGTGTAATAAGATATTTTATGCCAAGGAGTCATGTTGGTCCGTATCTACCAGGAAATGGAATATTGCTCTTAAAGAATCTTTTTAAGAACACCTGCTGGAACACCTGGGGAGGAATACAATTATTATCACAGCACTTCTAGTCCAAAGTTATCTCTCTCATTAGCATCATGCGCCGATGAAATGTCTGTTTCTGCTGCCACACCTCATCTGTAGCTCTACATGCAAGAATCTCACCTGAGCTTTATCAAAGAATCAAATAAGGGCTTGGGTTGAAAAAGACATTAAAAACGATATAGTTCCAACCCCCTTCCTTGGGCAAGGTTGCCAACCACCAGTTTGCCCAGGTCCCCATCCAACCTGCCTTGTCAGGGCATTTTTATGTCATACATCAGCTATTTCTTGGTGAGATGAGGGTGATCCAGAGTTAATTTATTTGCTTATGACAGCAATCTAATTACGAAAACTTGTTTCAGTACACGTGATTTTTAATTTATACTTGTATTAACACAGCCTCACTTTGAGACATAAGTAATTGAGTCTAAGCTGGTATCAGTGTTTATAAGCAGTCTATTAGTGTTAGTAACAGTCACAAAAAAAGGAAAAATACACTTTGGATTCCTGATTGATATTGCACAAAAGGAGCTGTCCTATTTGTTACCCACCTTAAGGATTACATGACAGCAGAGTAACTGTAAGTTTTTCAGTACAGAAAAGCAACTATATGAAACACCATTCTGTTCATAATCTTAGCTGGTTGTTTCACTTTTTTTTTTTTTTTTTTTTTTTTTCCTATATTTTCTTTCTTTATTTCTTCTGGTAATATGAAGTGGAGGAAAAGATTGTCCCTTCCCCCATAATGCATGTCAGCTGGAATATAAGAGTCTGCCTTACTAATTTGGTTGCATTTGACACCAAACTCTGCAGTGGCCCATATGGCAGTACCAATGGAGAACAAGTATCCAGGATCCTAAATATCGATGCAGTGTTGAATAAAAAGAAGGGAATCAAGTTGTCCATACAAGACATTAGATGTGAAGCTCTTTACTCGCTAGTAGCAGTGACACAGATATTTCTCAGTCCATCCTGTAAGACATGAACTGATGCCAAACTGTCCTTAATTAGATTTTTCAGATCATACAATTTGCTGTAATTTGTGTCCTTGAGCTACTCTGAGGAGATATTGAAATGTAATAAGCTTTGCTGTAAAAGATATTAGGGAGGTGGTGCCTCTTGCTTGGAGTGGAGAGCAATCTTTATATCTGCTGCCCAGGAAATGTATACAGAACATCTGTAGTCTAACAGCTGTTGAACGTCACTTTGGCTAGATCAAGGGTTTAAAATGTGCTTAAGTAATCTACCACAGCTCTTATTTTTAAAAAAGTACATCTGTGCTGACAGTTTTTCCACCAGCATACTCCCATACATGTTAAAACAATAAACAAACTTGACTAAAATCAAAGTGATAATGGAAGTTACTAGAAAGCTCCAAGATAATTCAAGTCGAATCATACTTGCTTAACACTTTAGTATAATTAATGACCACGGAAGAAACAAGAAAAGTTTCTCCCAAAGCCATAAAGCTATCTTGTTTTATGCTAATGTTATGCCTGTGCAATGCACCCCACTAATCCTAAGTTGTAGTAGTTCTGCCCCTGTGAGCTGTATAAAATCCATTGTTTGGTGATAACAATGAGCATATTACATTTTTGTTTTCATGTTTTAAATGTTCTCTTGCTGGGGTATAATAGACATTCAATTGTCACTTATCACATAGAGACTAGTAAAAGACAGAAAAATCAGCAGGGGGCTTCTGTTGATTTAATAATGTGTGTTTCAAGATCATAATAAGCTACATCCAGAAATGAAACCATTAGATTTTTAATAATTATTTTTCTTTGTAATTATTTCAAGGATAGTTTCTTTGCATGTCATAAATTGATTTTATCATTTTCTAAATTATCTTTTTGACATTATGAAGTTATTAGAAAGCTATTTACAAATGCAACCATGCAAGGAATAACATCACAAGAAACATCACAAGGCTGTAATGGGAAACAGTACCTTTGTTTAAAAATGAATATTGTGTAAGCTATCAGTTCAAGTGAGGGAAAAATATAATACCTCCAATAAGAGACGGATTTGTGTCACTCAGTGTAAAGACATCACTTTCAAAATGAAATATCTCTTCTCTTAATAATAACTGTCTTACTCCGATTTGCCTCATAGTCCTTCAAGCAAGCTCACAGTCTCTTGCAATATAATCTTCACATACGTCTCATTTTATATGTTAGAAAATGACAAATGTAGCAATAAGAATTTCATTTTTTAATTAATATTTTTCTCGGATATTTAGAGATCACTTTATAACTGAAATGCTGAGTGAAATTTTAGCAGTAGCTAACTTTTGAGTATTTCCAATATAGAGATTTTAAAAACATAAGTAACATGTTAAAATATAAATTTAGGAAAAAAATTAAGATCTGTGCTGCTAAATGATTATGATTACCTTTGGGACACTATAATTAGAGACTGCATAGGAATTTTAGACCATTAAGAATATTGAATAAAAATACTGATAAAATGTTATTTTAAAAAAAAATACCAAAATAGAACAGTTTAAAGCTTATTCAAATTTATCAGTTCATTTTGAGTTTGAATTTCTCTAACATGAGAAAAGATTGCATGGTCTTTAAAGGCACTGTGAACCTTTTCTTGAGACAATAAATCTGCAATCATTACTAAGTGTTTATAAGACAAAAATAATTACAATGCCAGAGAACTTCAATAAAACAAAGAATTATTTTAGGTTAGGTTTCAAGACCTGGAAAGCAACAGGAATAACACAGATGAACTGTCATCAGTTTAAGACTGAAAAAGAATGGAAACCAAAAATATTTAGTTTCAGGAACCATTACCAAATTATTTGGAAAATACACGTGCCAGCTTGGCCAAAGGAAGGCAATGAAATTATAATTAAGGTTAGTGGGAAGGACAGGAAAAAAGAAAATGAACTTACATAAACTGCAAGTATGAAAGCTGAACATTTGCTAGACAAATACGATTCTTGGAATAGAAAAATATTTGAGATTAGTGAATGAAGGAAATACCACAAATATAATGTAAATCATTTGATGCAGCATTTTGTAAAATCCTGCACTGAAAATTAATCTAAATTATCTTAGTTGAAAGATTTACATGAATTTTAAATGAACTAAGGAGCTAAGCAAAAAGCTATGAGGAAAGAAAGATGATGGATTGGAAGAAGTGCTCAGTTTGAAGCTGCAAAAATAAGTGATGTTTCCAGTTTTAATTTACTTCTTCCTTAATGGTCTGGAAGGAGAAATGCACAGTATATAAATGACTTTTCAATATGAAACTAAATGGCATTAAAATGCAAACACCAATACGAATAGAGGAAATAGTAAGAAAGTAGGTCATGAGACATTATACATTATACGAAAAAGGTCTACAGTAAAGCACTAACTTGGAGAAAGTGTAAGCCACAGTAGGTTTAGAAGACAAAAGGTGATTGAAATGGTGATTAGAAAGTAAAACAGAGAAGCCCTAAAAATCATGTACGGCTAAGAACATACAGCTATATGGGAATGCAAACAAAGGATGCGAACAACGGTTCTCTCCAGTACAAATTACAGCTACCATGGACTGAAATTCTACTAAGAAGGTACAGTTTCCAGATGATTTTCAAAGACCTTTGTTATTGTTGTTACAAGTTTTACATTTGCAGACTTTGAGTTAAGGCAATCTGTCTGGCCAAAGGATCGCCAACTACCAAAACATCTTCAGCATTTTGCACTGTTAGGAGCTCTTTCACACATTAATCTGCACAATTATGTTTTCCTCTTTTTATTCCACTAGGGATTCTATTCTATTTATCCTTTTCTTCTCAGGTAACTTCTAGTCCACTCCTTCTTATGCTTTGCTCATACTTACTACATCTTTTATAAAGCTTCTTAGTAAACAGTAGTCTCACTGTCCTTTCATTTTCCAGGCCCATCACCCTGAACCTCTGAGTCCTTCTCCCTGTTCTGTCCTGAGAACAATACTCTCCTACACCTTGAAAGGAATTTACTCTTTATAGATGACTCTTACATGAATTCTGTGAACTTCAGGATGGTCCTGTCAGCCACAATATTTGCAAGTAGAACAAACATCTTATTTAAATTTCACATGGAAAAGACATCAGGGCAAAGAGAAGAAAGTAGCTTCTCATTTGTATGGAAAGAAAACACATCTCTGAACTCCAGCTGAGGTAAAATGTGAAAAACTGAATTTTCTAGGCTGGAAATTCTCAGTAGAAGAGCGAAACAGTAAAATGAAAACCTGCTACCAAGGCAGATTTAAGATCTGCCGGTCACTCGTGGATGTCAGGGTTAACAGGGAGATCCTTCTGGCAGACAGACAGACAGAAAGACAGACAGAAATAGAAAAAAAAAGTGAAGTACTTCCTCAGCCAGCACTGCCTGTCAAGTGCAATTGTTGGGCCTGGGAGTTTGTCCTTACTTCACTTGTAAGCTGTAGCTGCTTTTCACATGTAACGTGGCTCTCCTTTCCTAACTGCTTTTCCATTGTATCGTGATTAGCTGCTGCTATAAATTATAAGTCTGTGTTCTGAGGTACAATTGCTAAAATCAAAAATTACATGGACCTGTATAGTAGCTTTACAATATTGCTTTCTAGACCTAAACATACGGACAATATCTGTAACATTTTCAACAGAAATGAATAATATAATGATTACATTGTAAAACTTCATATTAATAAAACTTAAGCTTAGCCTGAATCTTGAGATCAAAAAAAGAAAGTTACTGTACTACTTGTTCTTAAGTGCTCATTTTATAGAGCGCTGTTAAAATAAACCAACGAGGAATTCAAGGAGATGACAACTCAAGGAGACAAAATTGTTTGTTTGTTTTTAAATAATAGTTTTAAATGTGATTATTGGCAATGGCATTTTTAATACATTTCAAATTATTTGATAGAATAAGTTAAAGGCTTTTAAAGGCTGTCATCATTATCTTGGGAAGTGGAAAAACTCAAAAAAATTGTTAATTTTATCTTATCAATTTGTTTTTTCTATCTTCATTTCTTTTTTGGATAGTTAACAGTGTTTGATCAATTCCCACTTTATAGAAGTCCTTTCTAATTTCTCAGATAAAAGAAAGCAGATAGCCCTGCCTGTACATCTCTTACTTGTTATTTGTACTTTATGTTATACCACATCTTCCTAAAACAGAATTTTTGTGATAGATTTTCCGTGATTTATCGCAGAATAGCTTTTGGTATTCCAGGCCTAAAGTGCTGCCAAGTATCTCAGTTAATAGCCTGTGGCCACCTACCTCAAAACATACCTTAGGCATGTATTAATAGACCAATAAAATATGGACTACCATATCTTAAGGTCATACTCCCATTCCATATGAACAAGCTCACTCCCAGAATTTGCCACAGGCAATTTGGGATGGCATTTCTATGTTTTAATTTCTGATAGATTTTATCCTTTCTGACAAATCACAAATGCTGGTATTATAATTTTTGTTTGTTTTTTCATGTTCATGTATGCTTTAGAAACATAGAATCAGCTCTGGTTTTACAGTGTCTTTTAATCTTACTCATTTAAACATGACCCACTGATATGAAAATCACATACTTCTCAATGTTAAATGAAAATGGAAGAAATTCACTTGTGTTTTTCCATTGGAATTTTGAAAAAAAAAATGTAATTTACATGCAATTCAGCAAGATCTGTAGCTCATGAGTTTTAATGTAGAATTAAAGAAATATTTATTTGCAAATTACAAGTCTTCCCATGACACCGACATACTTTCAGCAATAAAAATTATTCAAACACCTATAATGATGACCCTTCTTAAGGGACACAATTTTGGACCCTGCAGTAATCCACTATATCACAGAACTTCCCCATCTAGAGGTCATGCTAAGACAAACCTGAATAAATATTAGTGGAATGCCACCAGACGTACTCCATACCATGCAAAAGAATAAAATCTCGTTTTTTCTCTTAACGTTATTCCAGACTGTGAGTCACACAGATCCAGATGAAGAAACAATCTCAAAAAATCAATTTAGATCTTAACCTATCAACATTTTTTTCCTTTTCTTTTTTTCTGGCAATATTTATGAACTTACTTTATTCACCAATGCCCTTAACCATAGACCTTCTGATTAATATTACTTAAAGAATGGCCAAAAGCTTGAGTGTTGTTGGTCTAGTAATCAATAGAATGGGATGCAGAGCTGATGCTGAGCTGCAGGGTTTGGTGCCTAAATTGGTCTCTGCCAAGTGCCACAAATGCACCAGCTTAGCCACCATCAGGGCCTCCTCACACTTTCAGAAGCAGGCAGCTTTGGGAAAATACTGTGGGGTATGAGTGCAGAGGTGCACTCACAAGCATGTTAAATGTGCCTCCTCTGCTTCCCCAGACCTAGCTGCAACAATCAAAGCTAATATACCAACCCTGGAGTCAAACTGTGAGAAATTCCCATCACTATCAAATGTAAAGGGTAATCACATTTTAAGCTCTAATCTCACAGAAAGCCAAATATTTCCTCATTCTAGTCTTTAGGTTTTTCACATAGCAATGAAAGCTGTTTTCCGTAGAATAGCAGGTTTTCCATCCTGGGAATTGGTCTGCTTATGTTTGCATTGGCATGTGGGCATATAATATAAATGTGAAATATTTGACATAAAACTATAAAAATTGCTAGTAATTATCACTATGACTTCAGTCTAACACTCCTTATTCACATAAACCTGACATTACTATTGTGGCTGTTTTTCTTTCAGTGAAAAACAGAGTATAAACATCTATGGGCGAGCTCCTTGAGATTTTAGGTGGCACCTTTTCTTATACAAAGAATTTCAGATATTTATGTTAACACTGAAAAGTATTAAATAGCATATTAGTGTCAGATCAAAATAACCACACGTCTCGCCAAATGCATTTTCAGCTCTGGTCAAGTTTCCTGACCAAAACATCCCAGTGTAATGCAAAGTGAAAGAAGAGCTGGCTGAGACACATGCTCAGTGTGCTGCTTCTTGTCAGTTCCAGAATAAAATGCTGCAGGATATACAAACATCAGGTTTTAGTTCAAAGTATCGAACTGAGCTTTAAGTCATTGTAATGAATATCTTCTTATCTTATTAGGAGGTGTATTTGCTCACACATCATTTATTAAAGAATTATTCCATAAATCTAGTAATAAATGATACTTGACTGAGAGTCCCTTCCATGCCCAGGTTATTTCTCAAGCACTGTTTACAAAAAAAGTCTGTTGTTGTGAAATAGCGTGTTGGTTTAGTAAATATTTATTCAGCAAATACTCCCATGATAGTAAATGTAAAGATTACCAAAAGGTCTATGGCACAAAAGATCATATGATTTAAGGTAACCAGTGATTTATGGCATTGTTACCTCCCATCACTGAGGAAATGAGGCTTGAGACTGACTAATGTTTCTATTTATTTTGCTTGCTGGAAGCATTTATAACTTTCTCCCGGGATTTTTCAGAACTACACCGTATGATATTCCCAAACTCTTCCTACACTCTTTTTTGATTTTAATTATAGTTGAATAGAAGTAAAATCTTGGGAATACTTCTAATTTGTTTAACTCTTTCCTGCTATGTCTTGTTAAAATTATTCCTAATTCATTCTTGAGAGGAATCAGCCTATTTGCCATCTAAGAAACCTCAAAGAGAACTACTCTTAGTTTTATAAAAGAATGTAAGAGAGTATTGCAGGAATCAGCCAGCATCCAGAAACTTTCTGAACAGGAAAAAGAAGCCACAAGAGGTGGGGGGAAACATGAGGTTTCCTTTGGGGCGCTTACCCCAGGTCACTGTGAGGAAGGCACAGTGCGAAGGTTGCAGTCCCCCCACCCCTGGACAGCTGCCATGTATCTGACGGCTCTGGCACCGGGAGAATAGGGCTTGGGGCTCTCCCCAGGGCTCCTAAGTGCTCAGCAGCCATCTGCCAGCACAGCCCCAGAGGTGCCTCTGCTGATCACTGTCTCCTGGATACATGCCTCGGGGATTGCACAAATAAAAATAAAAAAAGAAAAAGAAAGAATTAAGAGTTCTATCTTCCCCTGCAAAGCAAGAGATCTAATCTGTACGAACTAACAAGTGAGTTCCCACTGGTACTGGTAGGTATACTAAATTGCCACACATGGTGATGTGGCATTCAAGTAATGGAAAATACATTCTTGAAACTGCTTTGCTACCCCTGGATAGTGTGACAATGAGTTGTTCTTTAATTTATGGATTGCCTAAGTAAGGAATCAAAGTATAATATGCCTTTTGCAATGATTAGCAGCCTCAGAGAATGCTACAACCAGGGACAAATGCTGATTTGTTTATGAGGTCAACCAAAAGACATACCAATGTTGCCTTCCTAGCAGAGCTTTCAGTTACATTCAGTCATTTGTTATCTGGTATTGATAAAGTTAATGCAGAGAATCAAAGCCAAGCTTATATCACCAGTAAATATTATGATTATATACATCTGCAGAACACACAAACTCTGTTGTCACTTAACTAGAGCTTTTAGAAAACCCAAACACAGTACTTGATTTATGAAAGTGGTGTGATGTTTTTTTTTTTTTTTTTTTTTTTTTTTATTGATGAAACACACAGCATAATAAGAGGTAAAAATTATTATGCACAAAAGTATTTTAGCTGAGGTCACAGTTCATAAGGATATCCAGCTTTTTTGATAGCTATCTTGGTTCACATATTTCAAAATATTTAAGATGGCAGAAATTATTAAAAACCTTCTATCAGATTGGGAAACTGAGGCTCCCAGTGAGTTAGAGCTACATTCTTTTTACTTAAGCCAAGTAGCAAAAAAATCAGTTCCTCTGTCCTTGGCTCCTCTACCTTCATTGGAAATTGGAAGTTTGTCCAGAGCAGCTTAAAAGACTCTTAACATCCCATGTCCCTCCAAAAACTTTCCCAAGTGATTTTAGCAATTAAAATAAAATTAAAATCCTGTCTAAATACCAGCCTGCATGTACCTTTCTCAGTTTCCTCAGCATTTTTAGGTATTCTTGACAAAGTGTTCCTTTTCTCTTTCAGTGATCTGCCCTTCCTCTTGGCACAGCATATGGTCTTTCTCCACCCATTCGCACAGTCAGGAAGGGTCTCTGTCTCCTAGAAGTACTGTCCCATTGACTTCCAGTGGAGTTCCCAGTGTATCTGTCAGTCATACCAAAACTTTTTTTTTTTTTTTTTAAATCATGCTTTGAATTTATTTGCTAGGTTCAGGATTATTTCACTTTTTTAACATCCTGTTCAGAACAAAGAAATTGTAAAATGTTTATCATAAGATCTGACTATGCACTTCGAGATGTACCTATGTAGTGGTCATCTGGGTTTAATAACCTTCATCATCTCTAGTCAGGGAGATATATAAATAACTCTGACTTCACATACCCTGATGCACTTACTAATGCAGCAGTTTTAAAATTCTTTCAAAATCGTAAGCATACTTAGACTCATGAAATTGTCAGAAAAGTACAGTAAATGTGCCATACTTTTACAGTTAGGATAGATCTTTGATTAATGCATACTTCTGGAGATAAACTTACCTGGAAGCCTAGATTATCCTATGGAGAATCAATTTACTCTATTTATAAATCACCTCAGAAAACACACATCCAACACACATCTGCTTTACTTCTAGTTGTTTTAGATTAAACCTCAATAAAATTACATCTGTGTCTGTACCAGAATAAGGAAACAGAATAGGGACCTGAGCTTTTGCTGTTTACTAGAATTTTTGTCAGTGGAAAATATTTAAGAATGATACACTCCTACCTAAATAAAAGCCCATCGCAATTTATTGTAAAACAAACATCCTCCTGCTCTTCAGAACTTACTATTTGAAGGTCCATGCTCTCTACTGGAATTGAGAGCACTTGGAAACTTGTAAATCAGACTTTTTTGGAATGAAAATTGGATTTTGGCGGAATCATACATCCCCCCCCAAAGCCCTGCTTTAGGCATATAAACGTCCAAAGATTTAACTTTGCTAATAGAATCTTGGTGCCTTCCCTGAGTTTTCTTACTTTTTGTCCTATTACTCTTCAGTTTACAGACAGTTTTTCAGTCTCATTTATTGAGGATCATATTAATTTGTCAAAGCTGATTTTTTTTTCCTGAAAAAGCTCTAGGATATGACCTTTTCCTTAAACTGAAAATTTATTTACATCAAAAAATACAACATGACTTGTCAGAAATAAGGAGAGTAGTAAATATTCCTTAAAGGACATGAGAACATTGCTCTCATATTTCAGAAGATACTTAAAAATACACTTCATAATACAGATCAAAATAAACATTAAAAATAACTTCAGTTTTCCATTAGTCCAGCTCTGTTAACTGCATCTAAAACGCACTTGTTAAAGACTAGTAAAATAAGTACCTTAATAGTGGTCATTACTAAAAAAAAAAAATTCCTTGTTCTGTCTCAGAGGATGAGTTGCTCTGTGCAAAAAAGGTCACTGAAGGAAAAGTTCACACTCCATTATACACAGCCCATCCGACAATGTACCAGTTCAAGCCTCTTTTTAAAGATCTATGATGTGGTACAGATCCTGGTAATGTGACAACGTCACTTATAGTCAGTGCTTATTTTATGAAATAGTGGACAGACCTTGACACTATAAACACGGATTAAAATAACTTTGTTAAGAAGCTAAAAAGCTCTGTCAGAATAATGCAATAAAAAGTCACTTTCCGAGGTGAAACACTATCCATTCATAATACATTTAATGCAAATCAGAGCAACAAAAGTTGAAATTATAGAAGGATATTTAAGGCATTTTTCTTAAAGCAGTAATCAATACCTATGTGCTTCCATTCTGTTAAGAAGGTCAATGGACAGTCTTAGAATAAGTAGATCACTTGCTATGGTGTTTAGACTTTTGTTGTTGTTCCATGGAGATTTGAAGGACTGATTGGTAACCTTTTATTTAATAACTTTACATCTTTTGTTTGAAGTGAAATTTTAAGTGCAATCAGGTTTTCTTTGTGTGGAAAAAAAAAATTGCATCACCTCAATTAATAAACCTCTTCTGTTAGATAAATTGCTTCACTTTGTCTAGACTCATCTTCTTCCTCTTGAGTATAGTTACAAATGACTACTGCACCTGAAGGGCAGTACATTCTTTGGGGAGCTGACACCAGCAACTGAAGTCATTCATAATTGATATAGAATGTGTGTACCCAACTCTCACTGGGTCTTTCTTTGCCATTTCTGGCTTAAGTGGGGCCAATATGAAAACATCTACCCTATTTATTCATTAGTTTTGTTCAGATAAGAGCTACAATAACAAGTCCTACATAACAAAGTAGCACTAAAAGTAAAATGCTTCAAGGTAAGGGGGCTGGTAATTCTGAATACCAGTGGAAATTCTCCTGAAGTTCTATCACAGCTACATTAACTCCAAGCAAAATCATCAGAATTAATATTCTTGCAATAAATATCAAAGAATTAAGAACAGCTAAATCATTATTGTTAAATGTTTTGAGGCAAAAAAATGTGAAAAGAAAATCCATAAAACTCTGAAGATTTACCTGGTCTTTGCATCATTCACAACATCATCTTGAGATTTATCTGTATGCAAAATTTAAATTGCAACTACTTAGGCAAAATGCAAATTGATAGCATACATGATACTCAGCAGTAACTTACTATATGTACAAAACATAACAGAATGTAAGATTAGATTACTTTTGAATCAGAATAGGCTACTTCACATGAAGGCACTCTCAGTGCTATATCTTGTGGGAAGTCACAATTTATTGCTCAGCATGAGTATTATTTGCCAATGAAAATGTTTTCCTTCACAGGATCTTTCAAAGTCAAGTCAGTACTCAGTATGGGCCACAAAACCACAAACTTACATTGTTATAATTCACTTTAACACAGTTTTGAAATAATTATTAAACTACTTGTCTTCCTACTTCATGGCTTTGAATATGTGCCAATGCTTCCTCATGGAAATTAAGATTTTTGTTTGTGAAGACACTAGAGTGAAGAGAGAATATGAAGCAAGAAATCAGTACTGGACAAGTCCAAAGTAACATAACTACTTAGATTTCTGCTGACATTCAAGTCTGAGCACCTACTTTTCTCCCCTACCATTCTATTCAATGGTCATTGTATTAACAGTTATAGATATGAACAATGTAAGCGTTAAATACTTGTTTTGTTCACTGAGTTTTTTTGTTTGTTTGTTTGTTTTTGTTTTTCTACAAAGCAGCTAAGCACATAGAATGAAAGCTATGGAAATAGCTGGCTGCAGAAAATTTCACTCAGTTTAATTCTCTCTCAATAAACACATATCACACTTCTTCAGCAACTAAATTAATGTGCCTCATCTCATCCTATATTTAAAAATATGTGTTCCTTCAATTGTGATGGAATATAACTAAGAAAGTTATTACTCAATAATTTTCATGCAACTGTTTCTTACAACTCATCTTTCCCACTTTTTCTTTTACCCAAAAAGAAACAAATCACATTACAGTCAAACTATGAAGCTCCCAGTCAAGTACTGGGTTTTCTTTAATCAAACTTGAATGCATTATCTCCCTATTGAGTCTTATGCATCTAAGGTTGATAAATCGTCCCTATGACTGTCTCAGAGATACATGAGAGTCATTTTTGGAAAATTCTGGCTCATTGACTGCATATCATCAATCATCCGAGCTACAGAGCTGGAAGTAGATATTAAAAAAATATATATGTATTATGCTTTTTTTTTTTTTTTTTTTTTGCAGTACTGTTAGCAAAACAAGTCACTTGCAAGCTAGAAAAGTGAAAGCCTGATATGAACTCTAGCACCTAACCAAGACAAATATCGTATCTCCAAGGCTAAATCATACATATTATATAATTAATCATAAAAATATGGAAACACGGTATCAAAACTTGGAAACTTACAAGTCCCCTGCTTAAACACAAAATTTACAAAAATAGCTCCCTGGGAGGAAAAAAAAAGGGAAGAAAAATTGGTGAGAGGAAGTATCATAAGAATCTTGGAAAGAGAGAAAGTTAAAATCCAGTAAAACTCAAAGATGGAAAAAAAGCAGGAATGGCAAGAATAAAGAAAAGTTGAGAAAGTTTCTGAAAAATGTGAGAGACATCATACTGAATTCCTTAAGTCCAAAGGTATTACTGAAAAAATACATTAAAAAGGTAGACAGTGGAGGCTGAATTAAGAAACATCAAAACAGTATGGGGTTCAAAAAAAAAAAAAAAAAAAAGAGTTGCAAAAATTGGGCCACAAGAAATCAGAAGTCCTTCCTTTCCAGATAAAAACATATCTGAACAGAATAATTAGCTTGATTGACAGAAGCTCATTTTAACTACTGAGAATTGAACTACTGATGTGTTGTTGTGACAGATAATAAAATCATGTTGCCCTTTTTTCTTTTTCCTTTTTTTAAACTTGCTGCACAAGTGGCATATAACAAATCTGATTAAAAAAACAGAATTACATCATGGTGTAAAAGTTCACCTGGACATTTCAATCTGGCAATGGAACTGAGGAGGTCTTGAAGAAGGCAGAAAAAGTGCACTTCACCTCATATCTACCAGGCTTTTTATTTGTTTGTTTTTAACTGGGAGAAGCTTCTGGAAGGTGTGCGCAGAACATCAAGGAAGCACTTGTCAGGAGAGTACTTTTCTGGAAGTCCCACAGGAGATTGTGTGGAGTTTAATGTCAGTAAGACACAGCATAAAAAGTTTATATAAAACAAACAACAACAAACACAGAAAAGAGTCACCTTCTGGCAGAAATCTAAACTTTTCTGACCCAAATGATTTCTGTTTTCTCCATCTTTCTTTCTTCACATTTGAAAATCTAGAAAAACAGAAAAGTCTATTTCCAGTTTCTAGCCAAACATCACAAAAAGTGAATTAGGAATACATTTAATACAATATGACTTGTCATGAAGGTCATAAAGTATGTTCTGTTCCCTAGTTATGTAGCTTTATCTACGAAACTTTAAAGACAAATACTTACACTTTAAATTAAAAATGCAATTTGTACAATAGGCATATGTAAGTGCCTCATTTTCAGTATGTTCTTTCTTACAGATTCATTAACAAGAATATTTGTGGAAAGTAATCACAGAAGCAGTGTGTACACAATTTAAACTAATTCCTTTAAAATCAAAAGAATATTCATAGAAGATGTTTGCTAGAATCATCCAATTATAATTATTACTTACTTTTGACATCTGTGGAAATCAGATAAAGTATTAAAATTGAGAGTCTGAAGGAATAAAATACTGTTCTCCTACTAATATGAGATTGACATATTCTCAAGTTACACCCTTAAGAAACAACTTAACACTTTAACTAGAAATACTGTATGCAACTACATTGCTGGAAGCCATTGGCTATCTTATTAATATGATAAAAGTAAGAAAATTACTGTAGTTCTAAGGACTTAAGGGGGGAGTTCCAATATTTTAATTGCAATTAAAGCGTGATATAAGTTCCATGTTGGAAGTCCAAGTTTCAGGTGACTTGAGTCAAAGTGCAAACATTAATGAGTTGAAAAGTTTTTATTTAAGGTTACTACTCCTGATTGATGAATCTAGAAAGGAAGACAACAACTGCTGAGAACAACATCTAACAATCACACAATTTCCTGTCAAGAAGCCCCAAGATTCAGCAGTAATATCATGACTATCCAACTGAATGGGTGTTTTTGTGCCCCAGCTACTCAAGCTACCTCTTAAGCAGTCTTTATCTTTCACTGTTTCATCAAATCTGCTGACCAGTGCTCCATGGAAGCACTACAGTATTAGCCACATCACTCTCTTTCTATATTTTACATTCAAGTAGATTTTACCTTACAAAATAAATCATCAAACTTCCCCACATCAAACTACCCTAAATGATATCACACTCTAAATATTGGTCAGTATGATTGATTATGTAAGCAGAAAACTATAAATGTGTGTTAGAAGCAACAATAAAGGGAAAATTTTAAGCAACAATTACATCTGCCAAAAGAAAACACTTTATCCTATCTGTGATGCCACACGATATATGAAGCTTTTGCATTCTTAGTACATAAAACCCACACAATCAAGGCTTTCTCTTCCCCTCTTCTTCTCATTTTTTTGCATCTCTGAACAAAAAAATATAGAAGAAACATTTGCTAGAATTATGATATTTATGGCAAAGCATAATTCAAAAGTTCCAGTGGCTGTTAAACAGAGTAAGGAAGTACTAGTATATCCTTATTCTCCCTGATGCTCCTACAAGTTGGCTTTTAGCAATGGGCCGTTAATGAGCATGGGTAGAAATCTAACTGGAAATGAACTTGAACTCCACCATCTGCATTGAGAACTTGGCAGTCTTTAGAGGAAACTGTTCTTTGCACTTCTTTCCAGCTGCCTGACACTCACCTCTCCACAGGCAAACCAAGCTGCCTCATAGGTCACTGTGAAATGATCTGTGCTCTACAATATCACTGTATACATTTTCTATCTGAGCTACCACACAAGTATTTGGAAATAGAAATTCCTTCTTTTAAAACTTGTATAATCATAAAATCATAAAATCTTCTTTAGAGTTGAGGGGAAGGAGGAAAGGCAGATTAACTCTGACTTCCCACTGTTTCCTACTGTGTTTCTCTCTTTCAGTCGTGCATACTGATGTATATGTGTGCTGCAAGTTCCAAAACTGCAAAAATAAACGAGGATACTTTTTGTCATCTGCTTTATTTGCTATGTTAGCAACTTATCTTTCCAGGCTTTTCATTTTCCTCTTTAAAAGACTCTCAAACATATATCAATGAATTTCTTTGTGACTCTAACTAGCATGGTTATATATATATATATATATATATAATT
>PPHD01010863.1:410-19278 GCA_002909625.1 Bambusicola thoracicus | reverse complement strand
GTCTCTGTCTGTAGAACCTTTTGCTACTTCATTCTGTAAAGTTCAGTTTAATATTGCCCTTCTTGCTTTGAGCGAACTGCTCTTCAGCAGCTTGGAAAGTATTCTTTCTAGGAGAATGAGCAAGTTAGCATAGGAAAGTTTTGTTTTTACTGAGCATTCATAGGCTTCTGCTTTTCCTGGCTGTAGGCAGGATATGCTGGCCATGCACACCTGCACACTGCTTTTTGGTGCAGCCAGAAGCTTCAGCACCTTCCCCAAGGGCTGCGCACCACCTGGCTGGGCTGAGTTCTGCCATCCAAGCTGCTATTTGGTCATACGGTCACCTGAATGATGTCCTAACAGCGCTCCTCCACCCGCTCGTTCATATTTCTGCAGCGACTCATCGGTCCTCTTGTTTTGAAGTGAGATAACCATTATTTTAATTACCTATTTCCATAAGGAAGTCTGATTGTATGCGACATTTAGAGGAAGGCAGCAGCTCTGTCAGGCGGGGTTAAATTGAGCTGCAGCAATACCAGTTTCTATCCATTTTCTCCCGAAAGTGGGTGGGAATGTCATACTCATTTCTAATCTTACAAAAGCAGGGCGAGAGATATTTCTGCTGGCACATCTATGAGAGGCAGAGAAGCGAGGGGCTGTCCCACCAGCAGTACAAACAGCATCGCAGTTTTTGGATGTTGAAGGGAGAGGGTGGGCATCCAAAAGCGAAATCGTTTCAGTTCTTTCTGTTAAGCCTCCACGATGTTGCCGGTGAGGGCTTAATTATTTACTGGAGGAAGAGGAAAAAAAATAAAAAGAGGGGGGGAAAAGAAAGAAAGAAAAAGAAACCAACACCACCAAGACCACGTTTGAGGGAAAGGGATAGAGACACCAAAGCTCCGCTCCGCGCTGCCCGCCGGCCGAGCGCCTTCCGCGGGCACCGCGAGTTCGGAGCGGCCCCGGGGCTGGATGCGGAGCCGGGACCCCGCCCGTCCCCAGCGCTCCGCGGGCGGCCCCGGCATCGTGGCGGGCGGCGGGACTTCCCGGAACGGCCCGGCGGGGAGGCGCTGACACGTGGCCGCGGCTCGGCAGGGGGAGGGAGCCGGCGGCCGGCGCGATGTGAGCCGGCGGGGCCGGAAGGCGCTGCCCGCATGGCCGCGGGCGGCGGCAGGAATGCGCCGGTGTGCGGAGGAGAGCGCGGCTCCCGGGCCCCGCAGCACGACGGCATGTGGAGGGATGGAGGCGGGGAGCAGTACTGGTCCAGGTAAGGCTGCGGTTTCCCCCGGGCGAGCTGGGCAGGATCAGCCGGGAGCCTCTCCGCCGCTCCTGGGGCTGCCCCTGCGACGTGTCGGATTCCGGACGGGTGGTTTCGGAGATGCTCGGGGGGTCCGGGGGAACGCGGCTGGTGGGCGGTGGAGGAAAGCTCCCAAAGGACGAGGGGTGGAATTGCTATGGATCACGGGGAAAAAAAAAATCTCTCCGATCTACTTCTGGCCTGCAGTCAGTTATTTAAACATGCCGTCGAAACTATGGTGAGGTTTATCAAAGTGTTCCAGCTGGGATGTTTGTACTGCTGATAACAATTAATTAAGATTAAGTCTGCAAAGGGAGGAGCTCACCAGCTGGGAACTATTTCTCTTCTGTTCCTCTCCCATTCTACCTTGGTGCGATGGCATCGAGGTCAGCGTTGGATGCTGGTGGGCTGCATGCTGACTTTCCAGCACTTCAGAACCCCAAAACTCCATGCTGTCTCTGTGATGTTAAACCGGGATTCCAACAGTGTGCTTCTACCTCATCCCCATGGATGAACTTCTACATGGGAGTTGCACTTTGGTTACAAACTGCCTTTCAAGGAATGCCAGGACGCTGCTCTCTGCTGTAGGGTTTGGGTGTTGGGTTTGCTGCACTCATTGATCACTGTGGGTCCCTTCTACATCCCCCCATCCTACATTTCTGTGAAAATATTTAACACTCCTCTTAAGCCCAAAGCGACCACTTTTAGCAGTCGGGGCATAAACAGAAGAGATGGTTGGTGATGGCTGTCGGTGAAGTATTTATCAAGAAAGATACATTTGTAGAGGATGCTGACCATATTGCTGTTAGTGATTGACAGAATTCGGTCTGTGCACACACCTATACCTTCTGTTGTTAGGAAATGCTTTGTGGGTCTGAAGCAAACAAGTGGGAGAGGAGTGCTGTGCCAGGTTATAGGGGCGGGTTGGCACCGGGTGGTAGAGGTGCAGAACATGGCTGGTGAGGTGCTTGAAAATCAGCGTAGTGGGCAGTTTTTGATCAACGTGTGCAATTGAATAACAGCTCTTGGCATTTCCACGCATCCACTGATTGCCGTGGAGGCAAAGTTTTATCAAGTGGGGGAAGTGACACCAGTTCTGCCTTCGTGCTCCAGCAAAGCCCCCCCAGGCTGCCTCCCAGGATCTGCCTGCACTGTCAGTGCAAGGAGAGATAAGTGCTTATCTCGGCAGCCTTACTGTTCCATCTTTGTTCGTGCCGCTTCTTCTTTTGTCCTCCCTTTTTTCAGCCGGTTTTTCCTACCTCTTTGCACTGTTCTTTCCCCGTGGTTCACCTCCCCAGCTGCCCTTCTCAGACTTTTTGGTAGGTTTGCAATGGCTGTGCTATCACACGTTATTATCTGTATTGTCTTTCTCATCCAAGAGCAACACTTGGGGATTTCTGTTTGGAGCTTGCAAAGATTGCTTGTGTTGGAGCACATCTGGACATTTCAATGGTGTTTTTTGTCTGGAGATCTTAATGTGCCAAACAGGGCCTTCTGGTTGGACTGATGGGAAGGCTAAAGCTCCAAGAAGAGAAATTTATAGCCATAAGTTAGAAAGAAAGGCGTGGGCAGATCCAGCTAGTGACACAGAGGCAATATTTTGGATGGTGCCTCCAGGAGAGGAACAGAGCATGGAAAAGGCAGCGTGTCCTGGGAAGAAAACGGCTCCTGAAACCACTTTGCCTCTCCCAGCCTCTGGCTATACCTGAAGACAAGGGGTTATTATTATAACAGTTTCTCTCAGCTTCCCAGATGAAAGGAGCTGCACCATGGCCACGTGCTGCTCTCCAGTCTCCTGACTGCACTTCTTGCCCCAGAGGTTGCACTGTGTTCCTGAGCTCTGCGCCCCCATCTTTTGTCAGCCCCGTGTTGCAGCTTCTGTTGCTTCTTTCTTTTCTTTGCTGATTGTTTTATTATCCAGGCTCCTCACTCTGACTTTATTTGTGCCCTCGCTGAGAACTTTTCACATGGGCTATGTAAGCAAGAAACGCATTTCATTTATGGCTGATCCATGTGTGTCTTACATCAGTGTGCAAA
The DNA here is from genome assembly GCA_002909625.1 of Bambusicola thoracicus. Lineage (NCBI taxonomy): Eukaryota > Metazoa > Chordata > Aves > Galliformes > Phasianidae > Bambusicola > Bambusicola thoracicus. Next base: position 15,968 of record PPHD01010863.1, on the reverse strand, counting down.
GCACGCGTGTGCTTTGTTATTACACTTTCCCACCTCCTCCACCTGGACTAAACAACTATTTCCAGCTCATGAGAGCAGCTCAAATCTCATTTTCATCTTTGCTTTTGCCGAAAGCAAGAAATGAAGAGAGGGAATAAACTGAGAGCTGCGTTTGCTGAACACCACTTTGTTGCCATCTGTGGCTCTGCAGAAGAAGTTTGTGCACAGGAGGCGAACAGGAAATCAGCAGCTTTCCCAGTAAAAAAAGCCCTGTGTCCTCTGTGCTCTGGCTGGAAAAAAGCCTCCTCTGAACCCAAATGCTGCTTTTGACAGTGAGAAATCACCAGTGTGGAGCCAGTCTGCAGCATGACAGCGTCAGCTCGAGGAGGGAAGAAAGAGCATTCCCTGGATACGCGTGTTGGGTTTTCGAGGGAGGGAGGAACTGCTGGTAGGAGAAACAAAGAGAAGTGTGAGGATTGTTGAACCGAGTTAAAAATAACCACCTGGGTGTTATCTCCTTGCACCACAACAGGCAGGAGCAATTGTGTTGATTGCTGTCAATCAAAGCAGGCGGTGGCTGAGCTGGGACTGAGGTTTGCTGTGGAGCTGTCGTCCTCCTGCCAGGTGGCCCTGTGCTGGTGCCAGCGATGCTGTCCCATGGTTTGGTGGCCCCGAGGTGTGGCTGGGAGCTGGGTCTGTCCCCACTGATAGCCCGAATCCCAATGAGTCCATTTCAACAGTGACCTGCAGTGCCTGCAAGCAGAGCAGCGTGCTGAGGGAAGGGAGGGGACACATCAGGAGGAATAAAGGTTGGATCAATATTTGCTTTGTGGCACCTACTGCAGTACTTCCTCCAGCGGGACAACAGGCTGCAAATAAAGGTACCCCGTGCTGCTGGTTCTCCTTCCGCTGTGGCTTCCCTTAAACATTGGTGTCAGCCACTGTGCCCTTGGATGGGGCATGGTGGGATCCGAACCCCACAGAATAGCTGGGTGCCTCTGAGCAAAGCGGTGACCCATTGCCTGGGGCTGTGCTGGGGCAGAACCAACAGACATCACCAGGGCTGCTCCACCACAGCGCTGCTGCCATACAGACAGCTGCCCAGAAAGAGTCATTAGGGCTCAATTACAGTCCTCATGCTAATTATAGTCTGTCTGGGTGGTGGTTGGAGGTTTGTGAAGTAGGAAGTGTTTTCTAGCTGCATGGCTGCTCTGTTAGCAAATTGGGTCCCAGAAAGGGATGCAGCTGCAGGTGCTGCTCCTTGCGTGAAAGAAGCTGCTGAGCAAGGCTTAGCAGCATAAGGTTTAGGCTTAGATGTGCTTCAGTCTTACTCAGTTTGGTTATTTCCAGCACAGATTATAACTCCCTCATCAGGGAAGCAATTTAGGTAAATTTGCTAACTCTGATAAAGCTCCACTTCTCAGAGGGCAGCTGTAATCTCCAAAACATTATATCTGATTTGCCATTACTGCTTAGTTCTTAAAGCAGAGTTCTATTTTTTCTCCCTTCTGCTAACCCAGGCTTCTCCTGTAACCTTTGCTGTTGTTGTTTTGCACTGAGCAGAGCAGTGACTCATCGGCAGCCTCTGTGATAACTATAATTAGGAGAAAATGCGTTTACAAAGCTCTTTCCTCTGATGTAAGCACATCATTGTCCTTGCAGAGAAGTAATTCTTGCCGTGCTTCAGGTGGGTGTGGGCACACTCAGACTGTCAGAGTGGATTTTCCTTGCTGGATATGCTACCTGTGGAGCAAGTGGTAATTTGCAGCCCTCATGACAGTCCATGCTTGTTTTGAATGGAAGCATCTACTGATAACAATATGGGAAAAGGGTATAAATGCAGTGGAGCAGCGATCAAAATGTGCACTGTCTCAGCAGCCCAATAATAGTAAATACCGACACATTGCAGGTGCTTTACTTGGTCACCCCAAGTGTTCAGGTTCACTGACTCGAATTAACCGGCATCGTGCTGCTGCAGATAAGAGGGGAGATTAGGGCTCCACGCTGGCTGCAGAATGAGGCTGATAGGAGCCACAGCTCTGCAGGTGATGAACAAACAGCCTTTGTTTCTGCTGCAAGTTAAAGTGTGATCATCGGATCATAAAATCACAGAATCATTTAGGTTGGAAGAAAGACCACTGATATCCCGAAGTCCAACCTCTACTCACCTCACTGTGCCCACTGAACATGTTCCTTGGGGCCATGGGTCTGGAGCACCTCCAGGGACGGTGACCCCACCACCCCCCTGGCCTTTACAGCTCCTCTGCCCTTCTCTGGACGCACTTCAGAGCTTCCATGTCTTTTCTGTAGTGAGAGGCTCAAAACTGAGCTCAGCCCTCAAGCTGAGGCCTCAGCAGTGCTGAGTACAGAGTGACGATGTCCCTCTTACAGCACGCGTCCTTACAGCATAAGACCAAGGGAGTGCATGTCACCTGATGCAAGTGACCGAGGCAGCTCAACCCTTGGTTACTCATTCTTCCAGCAAAGATAAGTGAGGTTTTCTAGTTCCTGTGCTATTTAGTAGTGTGTGTGCACAGTCAGGACAGGTCCAACCTTCAAAGCTCCCAGTTCCTCCCACTGGGGCTGGCACAGAGCTGCCTGTTTGCCTTCTCAGGAAGTAGCAATAAATTCACCTGGAGCAATAAACAAATAGCAATAAATTCACCCAGCGGCTCCAAGTGCTTTCCTTCCCATTGTTCCCTTGTCTCCCTCCTTGACGGACAGGTTTATCAATGGCCTTGTGCTGTGTGGGATTAGCCTATGTCGGTCATAAATCTGGTACAGGGGAATAAGTGCTCGTTTCAATACAGAAGGGGTGCAGGTTGTTTCCCATGCACACAGTGGGGTGGAAAGCACAGAGGTCAGTGCCCCAGTACAGTGAATTCCAGTCAGCCCTGGAACAGCAAGAGCCCATTTGCCCAATGCTTTGTGCTCTGCTCAATGGATGCAAAATTAACCAAATTTAACATATGAGGGCTGCCTCCTATTTATTTCCATGGGAGCTACAATGACTACAAAGAACACAATAGCACCATTTGACAGGGCAAATGCTCAGCTACAAAACAGCATTTTCCGTGTAGTCACCACCACTAGCTGTGTGTTTTTTCCAGTGATGAACAAGAGCCTGTATGCCACACTTGGACAACCTGCACCGCCTCACTGCGCACACATCCACTGTTTGGTTTCCATCAACATCCAGCAAGCATCAATGAATGTCATTGGGTGCCATTTTTTCCACGTGGAGGAATTCAGTTCCACACCTTTGCTCCATGCACGCTTCCATGTGAGGTGCTCTCCTCCTGCTGTCTGTCACACGGCAGCAACATGTAATGGAATATTGTTGGGAAGGTTCAATCTCTACTGCCATACCGCCAACACCCACCCCTCGTGGGCCAACATAATAAAATAGGAAGCATAACTTTCAGAGCAGCCCTTCTGAATAGTGTATGTTCTCAGCAAGCTTATTTTTTCATGGGCACTGAGGGACCCAGCCTGCAGACCGGGCAGGAGTAAATATCCCCTTCTGCAGGAGCACTTACCTCGGGGTTGGGTGCTCACGTACCAAACCTGAGCACAGCCTGTAAACCCATCCTTGCTTATGTGCTGGGTTACTCTGCCCCGTGCTCTGGGCTGTTCAGCCCCATGGTGTCCCATCTCTCACTAAAACACTCTTCCATCCACGTCACATTTATGAAGGGTAACGTGCCACCTCCCCTGGGGAACGGGTTGGAGTGCCAAACAGCAAATATTTGCTCCCAGAATGACATGCCATGCGCTGACCTTTCCTTTGTTACCCTTTAGAGAACACTTCCTAGAGCTTTTGTCCCGGACAGAAAAAGACAGCTCTGCCACGCTCATCCACTCAGCCATTCCCCCACCTTCTTTTTGCCCTGTTCAGGCCCGACTGCCGCGCGTGGACGGCGGTGCTGCTGCTGGGGACATGCCTGCTGTACTGCGCCCGCGTCACCGTGCCCATCTGCGCCGTCGCCCTGAGCGCTCACTTCGGCTGGGACAAGAAGCAGTCGGGAGTTGTGCTCAGCAGCTTCTTCTGGGGCTACTGCTTGACGCAGGTCATCGGGGGACACATCAGCGATCAGTACTGGGAGTTCCTTCCATTTCTGTCTTCTGTTTTTTTATCATTTTCTGTTTCCATTTTCAGTTTCTATTGTTTCCATTTCTATTTTCCCCTGCTCGGGCTTTCTCAGTAGCACAGAGCTTGGTTTTGACCTCTCGCTTCAAGTTTCGGTAGAGCCACCTTTCACCCTGGGACAGTAACAGAGCGAAGGGTGAAGGCTGTTAGTGGGGAAAGGATTGATGGGTTTCTCCCTCAGCCCTGCCCGATTCAGAAAGTACACAAGCAGTTTGACTCTTTGTTCCGATGCCTGGGTCTTCAAATCAGTGCCGTGGTTATAGTGCAGCATGCACCAAAGGACTTTGCACAGGCATAATCCCCATCAAACAGAGGGAGTGCCCCAACCATCCCACACAGCTGCCAGAGACCTATGGGGATGTTAATGGACACGTAGACCAGCGTGGTGGTTGTGGACACATGGATCAGTGTGGTTTCTGTTTACCTTTAGACAATGGAGACCACTTTTATATCACCATAATTTTTCTGACAGAAGTGCCTTTTGCCACTGGTTCAGTAACTGTAGTAAAAAAAGCAAAGCAGCAGCTTGGGCTTCCCTGCACAGGGAAGAATTCACTCTTAACAACTGGCAGAGCTGGGAAGAAGGCTTGAGCTTTGGCAGGGGGCCTTTGCCCTTTTGTCTTTGCCCTTTTGCCTTCTGCTCACTTTCTGTACATGTTCTTTTCCTTCCAGAGTAGGGGGTGAGAAAGTCCTCCTCCTCTCGGCATCAGCATGGGGCTTCCTGACATTCATCACCCCACTGCTCACCCAGATCACGTCGGCGCACCTCGTCTTCATGACCTGCTCCAGGTTCCTCATGGGGCTGCTGCAAGGTGAGAGCCACGTCCTGAGCGTGGGCAGTGAGTGCATGCAAGTTCAAAGAATTACTGAATCATCTGTGTTGGAAGGGACCTTTAATGCCCATCTGGTCCAACCCCCTGCAATGAGCAGGGACACCCACAGCTCCATCAGTGCTCAGAGCCCCTCCAGCCTGACCTTGGGTGTCTCCAGGGATGGGGCACCACCACCTCTCTGGGCAGCCTGTGCCAGTGCTTCACTGCCCTCAGTATAAGAGACTTTTCTTGTATCCAATCTAAATCTCCCCTCTTTGAGTCTGAAACCATTTCCCACTGTCTTATCACAACCAGCCCTGCTCAAATGTCTGTCCCCTTCTTTCTTGTAGCCCCTCTTTAGATACTGAAAGGCTGCTATCAGGTCTCCACAGAGCTTTGTCTTCTCCAGGCTAAGTCCTTTTGGTTGCAGTACATGAGCTCTTCTCCTGGGTGTTCAGGCAAGCCTCAGAGCTGCCTCTGCACCTGCAGTGTCCATAGGAAAAAAAAAAAAAGACATTTCTAGATAAAGTTACCCGCAAATCATTCCACCATCGAAACCTCTCTGCAGGACATGGGCTGCCACGATAGGAAACTATAGCTGGCTTCTGAAATTGCATTGGAATTTGCTGGGTTTTAAAACTGCTTCAAAGCACTCTGTGAAAATCGGTCCTTCCCAAATCCTTTGCATAATTTGGGGTGATTTTCCTTTCCTCTTTTCAAACTGCAGCCCCATGGGGATGTAATTGGCACTGATGAGCTGATGAGGTGGTGGCTCACTGTCCCTGGAGGTGTTCAGGACCATGGAGATGTGGCTCTGAGGGTCAGTGGGCACAGTGGGGTGGGTTGGGGATCTTAGAGGTCTTTTCCAACCTTGATGTTTTTCTTTCTATAACTGATGGTAGCAGCAGTGACAGTGACATGGCATTACGGAGAAGGCGCAAGCAAACCTTTCATGGCAGTGGGTTCCTTTAGTTTATGTTATGCCCCTACTATTACAAATTCACCCAAAGTCCTGCTTTGTTATCTCAGTGCTGGATCTTGTAAATTTGCTTTCAGCTTGCTGGTGAGGCCCCCTACCCTGACAGCTCCCTTCCCTTGCTCACAGGGGTCTTCTTCCCATCCCTGGCCAGCCTGCTGTCCCAGAGGGTCCGGGAGAGCGAGCGAGCCTTCACATACAGCACAGTGGGGACTGGCTCACAGTTTGGGTAAGTTCAGAAGGCAGATGGCTTTGAGCAGCGAGTGGCAGTCTCAGGACATCCTGATGATGAAAGGACATTAAATAGTTGGAGGCAAAACTTCCAGCCTGAAGTGCAGGCAGGTGCCTGGGTCCTTGAGGATCCTGCCTGCAGCTGGGGAAGCCTCAGGCAGTTGCTGTCTGTGCTCTCACGCGTGCATTGCTGGAGATGTTGTGTTCTCTGAAGTGTGCTGTTTGCTCATGAGTGTGTCAAAGATTTCTGTGTTGTTTTTTGTGTTTTTTTTTTCTTACTTTCCTTCCAAGACAGACTTTGAAGAGCATTTGCAACATTTAATTACTATGGGAAACAGCCTGATCCAGTAGGAAGAGCAGGGGTCCGCCCAAGACTGCTCACTGTCCTCAGACAGGCAGCAATAATAGAACTTTCCCATCTCTGCTAATTTCCTTTCTAAATGGAAGGGCTGCTTAAAAGCCATACAGCAATTTTGCTGTGTTTAATCACTCCCTTATGGGGGCAAGAAATGCAGACAGGTGAGCCAGCCTGTGGTTTGCCTTGCAGGACGCTGGTGATCGGAGCTGCAGGATCTCTGCTGCTGGACTGGTATGGCTGGGAGAGCGTTTTCTACTTCTCTGGTTTGCTCACTTTGCTCTGGGTTTACTGCACCTGCAAGTACCTGCTGGTGGAGAAAGGTAAAATCAGCCCTCCTGCCTCGGGTGGCAGCTTCCAGCAAACCTGCATTGCCAAGGGAGTGTAACGCAGTGGGTTTTCTTTGGGTCTGTTTGTGTTGCATGCAGTGTCTGCCTGAAGATGCTGAACCCAGAAACAAGATTTTGAGCTTTTGCTTTGCTGAGTTTCTGTTCCCAGTCCCATGCTGGATTATATTGCTGTCAGGATTCCGCTCTGACTCTTCCATTCCTTTAAGCACCGGTGAAAACACCACGCAGAGCCTGATCTGCTAAGTGGATTAAGCTAAAGCAGGGCAAGATACTTATTCCCAACTAAGAGCATCTACACACAGAGCTTTTACAAACCAGTTAATCCTGAATATCTCTTCCAAATAACTCTGGGCGTAAATCCACACATGGGCAAACGATGACACCTGGATACAGTGTTGTTAGTGCACATGGGATGCAGGAACCCAGCTCACCTTGTGCCTGGTGCTGCGTGGAATCCAGAGCTGCCCAAACAGCTGTTGTCCAGAAATACAACAAATGTTGAGGGTGGCTGGATGGAGCGGTGGATGGGTGCTGTGGAAGATCTTGGTGTACCTAACATGAGCATCCAGTGCCAGTATTGCAAACAGAATTAGACTTAGAGGAGGTTAAAGTGCTTGTACAGTGTTCTCTCAAATCTGGTCCAGTCTGCACAGCATATTGCTGACCAGAGCTTTCCTTTGACCGTTTCTGTCCCTCCAGATCTCGTCATCCCCATAGACTATTTAAGGAGAGGCATCTCAATCTCAAAGCAGAGCAAAGTGCCCTGGAAGCAGCTGTTTAAGAAGGCACCGATATGGTAGGCAGTTGGCGGAGCTCTGAGCTCTGTGCCAGGGCAGCGGGCTGGAGAGCACCCTCCTGCCAGGGCTTCCCACCTCGGTGTGCTTGTTTGTTCTGTGTGTTTGTACTTTGCCCTTCTACACTTGGGAAACATCACCAGGTTTGCAGGCTGCTGCCTGGGTGAGTCCTGTGCTTCTCCAGAGCACCATTCCCCAACACGCTTGTTAGAAACACTGCTTGTAGTGGGCTCCTAAGCAGTGCAGTGCAGGGGCCCTGCATTCTCACTGTTGGAAAACCATCTCTTTACAGCCCTTTTTTTTGTGGGGGAGGGAGGATTCTGCACTGGGCACTGAGGCTCATTGGAGCACAGCAGCAGGTTCCCAGGGACTGCTGAAGGCAGGGCAGAGGGACTCGCTGCTCTGAATAACCATGGCACGTGTGCTGATGGCTGGGCCTTAGGAAGTGACACCTCCTGCAGCAGCATGGGTGAACCTGGCCCCAAGCTGTGCTCTGTTGTCAGCCATGGAGAGAGATGTGTGGGAGTGCATGGTGCGAGCGGAGAGCTGCAGTTATCTGCACAAAAAGATCTCTGGAAGCAACTGCAGCACTCAGAGGGATTTACTTATAGACCAGGAACTGCAGTACTACACTGCTGGGGTGGCCCTTCTCACCCAGCATCGCCATCGCTGCTCACTGCCCCCTCCCTGCTGTGTATTCCCAGGGCTGTCATCGTGGCACAGCTGTGCACAGCCAGCACGTTTTTCACTCTCCTCTCCTGGCTGCCGACTTTCTTTAAGGAAACGTTCCCCAAGTCCAAGGTAAGCACAGTGCTGGGGGGTTGGGGGGCAGGGCAGGGCTGCCTGTGCTGCTTTCAGAGCATGGGATGGCTTTCTAATGAACAGCACAGGGCTTGTGACACCGTGCTGTTGCAGTGACTCCATGACTGGGTCTTCGTGGGGGTTTTAGCTATGCTGACGTTGCACAGCTCAGAGCTACCTGCAGAAACGGTCCCTCTCCCCGGTGCAAGCATTCCCACCTTTCAGAGCCCTGCTCCTCTGGGCTGAGTGCTGCTGTCTGTCCTGTGCTCAGAACCTGACATGGCCCTTTCCACAATAGCTCTGTTAGGGTTGGGTTTTGTTCTTTTTTTTTTTTTTTGCTACCTTTCAGAGCTTACAAATGCCTTTTGTTATTACATCTATAAGGTCCTTTATGGCATCCTTGGTATTTGGATTACAATCATGTATTAAACCAGCAAACATATTGTTGTGACGAGATCTGTGCACCTCCTGTAATGTGCTTGCAGTGGTAATTTACCATCTGCTATGCCTTATATCGCAGTTCCCTTATGTAAGATGCTCCATATAGTGCTCCTGCATCCAATAATCGCTTCATATATTTTAATAAGCCGGGGCTTGACCGTGCTTGATTTTAAAGGATAATCCTTAGCGTGGTAAAACTGTGTCACCTGCTGGTCAGATGCCCCTGCTGCAGGTGAGATGCCTTCACCCACCCCCAGCCCACCTGGATGGGTGGAGATGCAGGAGCGTTTTGGCAGTGGGATGAGACAAGGCTGGCTTTGGCGTGTTGGGACTGAGTGTGCCGGGTAACCCCAGCTGGCGCTATGAGATGCACAGACCTGCGAGCCCTATGGCGGTGCATTTTCGATAGTGACCGAGAACAAAAGTTTCAGTGTTGCTGAGAGATGCAGACGGGCCCTGGTACAGTTTCCAGGAGCAGCCAGAACAGGATTGCTCAAACCAGGAGCGCTCGGCCCTCTGTGCATCCCTCTGCTGCTGCGGGATGTGTCCGTGGGGATTTCTGAGCAGAGGGGGCATGGAGGGGATGAGCTGAGATGAATGCAGCCCAACACACAGCGAGTTCAGCTCCTGGTGGGATCTGGGCACTAAATGCCTCTGAGCAGCGGTAATCCAGATGACCAGCAATCATCTGTGATTACAAATGTAGCAAGCTCGCTGAATTGAAAATAGACCAAGGCATGTTGTTGCTGTAACGTTACCTAATCCTGGCATTACAAAATCCAGCTACATTCCCTCAGCTTCCTGCTAATGCTGCTAACGAGGCTGAAGCCACTGCTGGAAATGCTGCCAGCAGCTTTGTTGCTGACCCGCAGGGCAGAGCTACGCCCGCAGCTCCCGGAGCTCCCCAGCTCTTTGCACATCACCGTGCTGAGCACCAAACTTTGCCATGCTCAGTCCTCACTGCTGCGGTTTGCAGAGGGACAGAGATAGCAGTGCTGCCTGGCCTGGCGCTGCGGGCCTGGGGCTGTGCTCTGGGAAGGCAGTAGAGGCCTGTGAGAAGCCCTGCTCCATTCATTTCTTTCCTTTCTGCAGACTTTTCGCAAGACATTTGCAGACAAGCTCTGACAGCAGCCCTCTCTTGACTTTTGCTGTCTTTCAGGGCTGGGTGTTCAATGTAGTTCCCTGGCTGGTTGCAATTCCAACAAGCTTGTTCAGTGGATTTCTGTCCGATCATTTAATTAATCAGGGTAAGAGCCCTTCTGGCTTATCCTCAGCTCTTATTTTATGCATTGTGGGAACAGAACTGGGAGGAGGAATGAGAGAGGCTTGTTGGGAAGGAGAAGTCCCAGAAAACAGACAACATGCAGCCCTGATACGTCAGTAGTGGGAATGCTGCCCCATCCGTGTTCTTGGAGCTCTCTTTGGTCTCACAAAGTCCATCTGGAGATGAGCCCTGGCCGTCTGAAATCACTCTGTGCTCCTGGATGGGAACAGGGAGACCTGTTGAGCTGCCCTAACTGGGACTCTTCCTTCACTTCCAGGGTACAAAACCATCACCGTTCGTAAGTTCATGCAGGTAAGATAGCTGAAGCCATGGGAGTAGCTTGAGCTACCTGCTGATGGAAAACTCACTGAGGTATTTAATGTTTCTCTTTTTCCAGGTCATTGGCTCTGGGATCTCAAGCGTGTTTGCCCTGTGCCTGGGCCAGACATCCAGTTTTTGCAAGGCTATAGTGTTCGCCTCAGCCTCTGTCGGGCTTCAGACCTTTAACCACAGGTACCCACAGCCCCTCAGCTCCCACCTCACATTGGTGGGGCTCTATGAGCAGCCTGCTTCCATCCCACCATTGGTGCTAACCCTGAGCATCGCCCTCTGATCTGTGTGCTGCAGGGCACACAGGACTGAGCAGCTGCTGGGGGCACAAAGCAGGAGGTGAAATTGCATTTCATCCCTTCTGAGCGCTTGGAGCTGAATCCTTCTACATTGCTCTGCTTGCAGCCTCTTCCCTCCTTGTCCTCTCTCACCAGTATTATCTGGGATCCTTTCCTTTGGTTGGACCAGCTAAACTCAGCGCAAACGATGACAAAGCAAATCCTGCTCCATTAAAGCTGCCATTTCCCCCTCTTTTTCTCACTAGTGGCATTTCAGTGAACGTGCAAGACCTGGCCCCGTCCTGTGCTGGCTTGCTGTTCGGTAAGGAGTCCTCTGGGCTGTGTGGGGACAGACAGGGTTTGGGGTGTTGAGCTGTGTGCCTGCAGCCTCAGCTCCCTTCCGTGCATGGAGCTGCCTTCATGGAGCTGCACAGGCGTGCTGCTTCGTTTGGCTGATGGCTGCCAGCAGGAGAGGTGAGGTGGTGGTCAGCCTCACCATTTGCATGGCATTTTGCTGTGCAGACAGAACGAACAGGTGGGGTTGGCAAGCCAGGTGAAGATGTGCATGTCTTCGTGTTGTTAATACCCGATTCCTGTGAGATGAAGCTAAAGGGCATTTCCCCTCTCTTCTCTTTGCAGGTGTTGGAAATACAGGCGGAGCTCTGCTAGGTAAGGCATTCCCTGCAATCATGCCATGGACAGGCAGGATGCAGCCCCTCTGCATTTCCATCTCTTCCCTCTGTGCACAGGTGTGGTTTGCGTGTACCTGGCCGGATATCTGATGGAAACGACGGGCTCCTGGATTTCTGTTTTCAACCTGGTGGCTGCTGTCAACAGTGTTGGTCTGTGTGTGTTCCTGGTGTTTGGAGAGGCCCAGAGGGTGGACACAGACTCTGCCTACATCGACCTGTAGCAATGAATCTGAGGAGCTGTGGAAGAAGCGGGGTGTGTCATGTCTGTGTGCCACTGATGCACAAGTGCCAAAGAACATTACTGTTTTGTGGGTATTTTAATGGGACAAAAATGACTGGGACCGTGTATGTAGTGGGTCTGAACAAAACCCACAGCAGAAGAGAAATGTGGAGTTCCTGTTTTGCTCAGGGCATGGCTGGTGGTTGGTGGGGCCATCCAGCTCAAAGTCTACAGTGAGAATGTGGCCTTGGTTTGCCCCGGTCCCTTTCGGGGGCCATGTGTGCAGGTGGCTGTCCTGCTGGACAGGGCTGCAGTTTGCACTCTCAGCTTACAGAGTGCAGGGTGTGGGAATGGCTGTGCTCGGCCGCCCGGCGGCTGTGTGGGGTATTTCCAACGCATTGCTTTTTGTCTGGACTAAAAGTAGAATCCAAAAGAATGCACCTCTGACCTTAACCGCCCCTCGCGTGCCTTCATTTTGCAACCTGCTCTGCAGGCCCAACCCAGGTGCACATAAGAGCAGGTTGTGAGATGGATTCAAGGCTTCCTTCAGGGCAGGCGAGGATCTCTAGGAGCCCTGGGCAGGACATCCCATCCACACTGCCTTCACCACGCTCCAGCTGAGACCTCAAAGCCCAAACCCCTCACCGGGGGGACATGGGGCTGTGCTGCCCTCGTAGCGCAGGGGCAGCTGAGGAACCCTTCAAAGCCATTTCACTGTATGCTGTGAATGTATGTGAAGAATTGGTCACGTGCAGTGCTGTGGATGTGTGCTCCCTGCTCTGTCAGAGGTGTCCTCCATGTGCCCTTGAAGGGCTGTGGGGGCATTGCCAAAGAGCCCGCAGTGGGCATGGCGTCTGCATGAGGTGTAAAGCCAATTCCTGCACTGGGGACCCGTAGTGCTGGAGGTGGATCCACGCTGTTCCCTGTGTCGGGGGGAATACTCGGCTGTTCACATCTCTGAGCCTGAATGTCTTAAGTTATTTATAAATATTTTTAAATTTAAGTACCAAATCCTATATTTTATCTACTTGAGGCCTGATTCTGCATGCCTGTTTTCTGTGGTACTCCCGGCAAAGCCCATGGGATTTCTGGAGGGGAAGGGTTTACCAGCCTACAGCTTCTGCTTTTGTAGGATCTATTTCCCGTGTGACATTTCACATTAAAGTAAGTCTCTGCTTTTCCTCTCACCCTTTGCTCACAGCTCAGCCAGCACTTTGGTGGGTTGTCTGCATTATCTGCCTCTGTAAACTGGCCAATAAGTTACAGATCTAAGGCCAGGTTCCACCTTCAGCAAAGCATCGAACCCCTTTTCCATAGCTGTGCAGTTATTAGTTGAAGCAGCCTTGCCAAAGCTTGCTGTCAGAGATTGTGTTATGGAAGGACCTACAAAAATAAAGGCAGCAAATTGTTTGCACACTGTGTGGTTTCCCTTGGAGTGCAGAGATGTTCAATGAGACAGAGCTCGAGTGCACTCAGTGTCACCAACACCTTGTTGGAGTGATAACACAAATGAACCGAGTCTGCTGCTGGATGGCACGCGCCTTGCACACGGATGGTCCTCTGCCTGGAGACTGCATAAAAAGCCAGCACAAGCTGCCAACTTCTGTGCATCCTCACTGATAGGTTCGTGCAGATGCCAACAGAGGGAGCTGTTAGATTTGGGATGTGGGAGCTGCTGCCAGCCCAAAGCTGCTGCTCCTGGCCCTGGCACAGCTGGCACAGCTGGAGCTGGTGCTGCGCATGGCACTGCTGGCACAGCTGGTTGTGCTGGGCGGTGAGCGGAGCTGCTCACCCTCCGAGGAGCACTGAAGAGCAGAGCCATGTAGTCAAAATGTCTTTGAGGACTGTGGGATCTACTAATTTTCTCCCGCACGTGCTTAGAAAAGAGGCCGTGCAACGCAGTGCTGTCAAAATGACGCTGAAGTCAATTTAATAGCATGTGTGTTGTCTTCAGCCCTCCCTATCCTGCTCCTCTGCTTATAAAGATGCAACCCACCTCTGGTGGGCACACTTGAGCTCTTTTGGCCTGAGGAGCTCTGAGCTGCCACGGATCACCCCAAAACCTGCCCCATTCCTCATCACGGTGTGAAAGGGACCAGAAATCTGCAGCCGTGCTGATTAACTGCAGGTACATCGTACTGCTGTGGGTTAGAATTGCTGGGTCAGTTCGTATTTAAGTTGTTCAGGGCACATTCGGTAGTTGGCATTGGCCCGAGAGCATGGAAGGAGCACTGTTTTACTGCAGTTTGCCTAACACTAAATCAGTGGAATCATTCAAGCAGATGATTTTGGAGGGGAAAAGAGATAGCAAAGAGCTCTTCCCACTGGTGCTTCCTCATGGAAAACACAGGCAGATGCTCTCGCAGCAAAGCCCTGCTCTGACACCCACCTGGCAGCTCCCTGGGGTCGGGATGTGCCCCAAAGGCATCGCCGTTCTGCAAAGGGCACCACGCTCTGTGCTGTCACAAGCAAAATACCACCATTTATTGCAGCCGTGACCTACTGCATGCCACCTAATGAGGAATTTTCCATCTCAAACTTTAATGCGATAATTAAGATGTCCATTAAGGTCTTTACAGTTTGACTGCCTGTAATTAAGAAGCAGGGTAAGGGGAGGAAGCAAGGAGTTACAGCCGAGGGCATCAAGCAGCTTTATGCACTCTCCCCTTTCTACTGCTCTGTTTTGTTTCTTCCCTCAGAATCACTTTCCTGCAGATGTGGGATGTCTCCGGCCAGGGCCATCCCTGGGGATGGGATCTCTGGGGCACAGAGAGCCCTGGGATAACTGAAAATCCCATTGTGATCATCAGTAATGGGACTTTGTGCTTCAGTTCCTTTCTGTACCAACAGAGCCAACAGAGCTCGTGGTGTGGGATTAAGGGTGGGGAAGGCTTTAATCCAATAATAAAATGAGAAGAACCCTCTCCCCACCCCCAACAATAAATCCACATCTTCCAAAGTGCCTTTGCTCCTGAGAGGCCAAAGTTCCATTCTCCAGTAATAGGATTTGGCCTCCTGCTGCAGTGCTGAAACACTTGCAAAATTTTGGTTCCAAATTGCCAGATTTTTGTAAGGATTAACAGCAACAAACGGAGCGGCTGTGGAAGGAGCTGCCAGGAGAGCTTCAGCTGATCCCTCGAATCCCTTCCCAAATTGGGTTCCCCTGCCCTGCCCATCCCAGTGAGTCGCCCTCGCTCACCCCAGCGCAGCTCCTGCTGCGATCTCCGGGCACTTTGGCATCAATTATCCCCTAATAAATTGTTTTTCATTTCAGCTCCGTAGGAGAAAAGAAAAAAAAAAGAACACAACCCCTTGCATGGGAGACCACGGGAAGTACACGTGTAGCAATTATCAGCGGGGTTTTACACAGAGCATTAGAAAGCTACTCGCGCATGCCCTGCGTGCTCAGTACAGGAGCGGTTTGTGGCTGGTGGGGGATTTTCCTGTGCTGCCATTGGGGTTCACTGCAGCTGTTAAATTCCTTTCGTGTGTTTTTTGTTGGTTGTGTTTTTCTTTATTCCTACCGGATTTTGCACGGACCCACTGGTTTATATCCTCTCCATGTGCCTGTGTGAGGTGAATGCTTTCGTCCTCTGCTCTCCAGAAGTGCTGTTGAGGTGTTTGGTGTGGGGTGAACCCGGGCTGGGCATGAGAACCCTTCTGTGCTTCTGCTCATCTGCTCACTGGGTTTGGGGTACAGATGAGGTCCCCATGCATTCCTGTGCTCTGAGGATGGAGCATTTGCCTTCTTTGACACCCCAAGCCCTGGGTATTTACGGTTATTCCACATAATACAACCCCCGAGTAGATAGTACTGCCAGCAAGGATATTGGCAGATAACAGACAGGAGGTCTTCGGCTGAGTATGTTATCATTATCTCTCTCT
>PPHD01010862.1:0-19278 GCA_002909625.1 Bambusicola thoracicus | reverse complement strand
ACTTGCCCTCCCAAAGTGCTAATACATGACAAATCTCTTGAAGTTTATTTAAGCTGCTCTGAGTAATCCTCACTAGCGGGATGTGAGTAAAGAGAATAGTGAAAGCTTACCTTTCCCACTCAGCAGGTTCAAAGATTAAATAAAAAAAGTAGAGAATTTTCCAGAAGGCCCAAAATTGATGCTTGGAAAAAGATGCTTTCAGAAAAGCATTTTTTTCCCAGTTCTCCCTCCCTCGAATGACGAGGCCCAAACTAGTCTTTAAAAAGGAAATATATCTTTTATCTGGGCCAGCGTTTTGATATGAAATTAAAAATAGGGATTCAACTGGGTTTTCCTTCATTTGTCTTTTAGATGCAATCAAGCCTTCAAGGGCTGGGCAAGATCTCCACGTGGAAACGAATGCCCTGCACATAGGATGGGCAGTAGGGAGGGAGGTCCAAACTCTGGGTCAGGCTTAGCTGCTGCCATGCTCTTCCTTTTTAGCACATCCCTGGTTTAGCCAAATGTTGCCCGTGCAGAGAATTGGGATTAATTCCCACAAGTGGCTGATTTAACGTAGACCTGTTCTGAAATAGTTGCAACCTCAGCTGGAATTCATAGGCAACAGATATTGGTCAAAATACGTCTAGAGCAAACTTGATTGAAAAATGGGGAGGTAAGGAGCAGTCACGTGACATGGATGAAGGGGGTTTGGCTTCAATGCCTGGATTGTGTTAAAAAAAAAAATGAAACAGATAAAGAAAACAGAAAGTAATTGAATATATATTCCCAAACACTTCATTTTTATCTCATTTGAGCCGTTTGACCTTTTGATGTCTGCTTCTGGCCCGAGGGTGACATATTACACCTCTTTGCATGTACTGTCAGCATGGAGCATAATGAAGCATGAGAAAACCTGCACTGTGGCTGATGCAAGAATTTACATTTTTTTTCTATCATGAGAAAGAAGGAAAGATATCAATGTTCACTACAAAGAGCAACCGCCCTTCTCTCCCCCTCCCGAGCTAAGGCCCAGCAGAGCGTGTCACAGGCAGCAGATGGCACAGCTTGTCGTGCATCGCTAGAAATCTTGGGATCTTCTTCTGCAGTGAAGGAAAGAGTGTGGGTCTGCCTCTTCCAAAGCCCCAGCTGAGGGCTTCCCTCCACACATTTGTCTTCAGCACAGCTGAGATCATGTTGGGAATGCACAAGGCTGCCCATGAGACGTAGTGCAGAAGGGGGAGTTGGCATCTCTGGGAAGATTGGTGGTCCCTTGTCATGCCATAAGAATATACACTATTCCTCACTGCTTGCAAGGGTGAAATGTATCCATTCTTTGTCTTTTGAGCTTTGTTGCTCAGTTTGGATAGGGCAGACTGTTTCAGAGTGGCTAAAAGGGCCACCTGCCCTTTGCTGATGGCTGTGCCTTTGCAGTGCTCAGGTGAGATTGCCTTAGCACCATTGGGTTCTCAAGAGGAAATTCCTCTTTTATCTTTTATCAGACAAGGCAGAAGGAAAGCTCCACGTTTTGCTGAATGTAGGAACACTCTCCCCAGGTTTCTACCTTCTGCCATGAGGAGTGAAGGGATGAGAGATCTTGAGCCTGGTTTCTCCTACCCGGGTGCCAAGAGAAGGGCTTGTTTCACCTTCTTCTGCCCTGAAGCCAGTGCTCCACAGCTTCCAGTACCCTAAGGTCCTTGAGACCAAGATGACATCAGGCTCTGGTTTATCAGAGCTGCAGAAGATGTCAAGGCTGGATCATGGCATAGCTGGGAAGGGAGTGATCCTGACAGGAGTTCTGTCAGGCTCTGCTATCAATGACTTGCAGGCAAGGGCTTCTGAATGCCTTATGGATGAGCTCTGTGAAGCTCTGCTTATAAATCACAGCAGGTCTATAGGAAGTTGTGTCCTACCTGATAGTGACGGTGGTGGAAGAAGTCAGTGCTTCTCTGTGTGGGGTGGTGGATCACTCCATCTGTGAAGTACACCCAAGCTGTGCTTCCCATGGGTCCTGTGAGGCTCACTTACTGGATAGCTTTTCTTTTAAAGACGTGGAAGAAGGCAGAAGTCCTTCCTCAAATTCTACAAGATTAGAAATGAGGTTGCAGGAGACTCTCTCTGCTTTTACAATATACAGTAACATGGCCGTGTTTGGCTTTTCTCTCTGTTACTGTCCTGCCTCCCTGCTCTACTCCACAACTGTTGAGGGACATCTCATTTTTACTAGTGCACACATGTCGGTGTTAGCTTTGTGCTAGATGTGGCAGAGTACCCTGATTTTTCTTGGCCTTCCCCAGTGTTCAGTAGCAATTAGGCTTTGAGCCTCTTAAAATGCATGTTCATTGCTTTACTAGTTTACTTGCTTGTGCATACAGGAGAGGAGTTCGTACAGTGGCTGTACTACGCCTTGACTTGTGATTCCAAACCAAGGTAGCCTGAGGTATCTGATTTAATACCTCTTTGCTTACATGGTAGCAACACTGTCGTAGGATTTCTTGTGCTGTATGTCATGTCAGTAATTGCATCCCTTGTGGGGAGTTCCTGTACATGTTGATAATTTGCTTCTCCCATTACAAGAGAGAAATAAGGCATGCATATTCCTCACACTTGTAATTATAGCACTTGGTGCTCCTTGTACTCCTGTGCTTATGTTGCTAAGCAAAGGATCAAACATGACTTTTAAAATTGGATGGTATTTTGTCACATCCTTGCCCAAATGAAGTATGTTCTGGGGTCGAAGATAAACTCCAAAACAATGGTTGGCTTATACTTTCTGTCTTTGGTGTGATGTGCTCACCCACTTCATCCCTTTGAGCCAGATCTTCTGGTGCCGCAAACTGCTGTTGCTTTGATATAACCCAAGGGAGCTGCGTTGGTCTATACCCACTGATATCTGTCCCTTTATGTCAACAGCTAACATACATACAAAGTGTCCCCGTCACGTGTGAAGAAAACAGATGGCTCTTGTGTTGGAAATAGCCTCACATCTCATTCCTTTCCTTGTTTTTTGTTTGTTCATTTTCCCCTGTTTGTCTGTGTTCAGCTCCTTCCTTTTCCTCCTCCTGGTGCATGGACCCATGGCCCACACAGCAGAACTGCGTAAGAAGCATTTTGAGTTTTCCGCTCAAGATACCTCAACTTGATTTCAGCCAGATTAATTAACCCTTCTTTTCCCTTGCCACCCTTACTTTTGGTGCATTATGCAAGAGTAAATTTTGCCTGGCGTAGAATTGGGTTATGAACCGGGCTGCCGTTAAGAACCTATTCCAAAACTGGGTTGCTCCCCTGGCTTTGGAGGGATCAAATAATTGACTTCCAGCTTCCAAACTGGCTCTGCCCTCCTCTTTCCTGAGGTGTTTACAAACCCAGTTATTTTTGCACTGGGAAGGAGGAAGTGCAAGTGTAACATGTGCAAATAACTTGTCGCCAAACAGCGTGCCCAGTAGCTTTAGCTGGTCATACTGCAAGAACGTCCTCTGATGTTAACAGCTTGGAGCCCTGCTAATAGAAAACATCTAATGATACAGGTGAGAGTTCCAGCAGCGCTGAGGTGGAGGCAGTTTGGTATTGTTTGGTGAGTTATGACCAAATTCAGCATAATTCCGCTAACACAGCACCACAGCTGTTTGTTTGGATATGAGGGCAAGGGGCTCATTTTCATGGACATGAGAATTACACGCCTACATCAGCATGAAGGAGGGGAGGCTGCTGCAAAGGCTGAAAAAAAAAATCCTACCGACATATGCTAGACAGAAAACTTGATCTTCCCCCAAAATAATACAGCCTCACTGCAAATAAAAAGCTAATTTATTTGGAAGAAAGCCAGTTACAGCGATTCATTGCAGCGGGTAAATTTACTGTGCATAATGTGCCAGATTTTATCTGTATAAACAGAAACGGATAATTTCAAACTCTGCTAAGACTGCTCTGAATTTTGCATCTGAATTAACACTTCAGTGCCACTGCGTGTCTGTGAGTAATTTGGAGTGCTAGCGGGGAGAGAGGCTGCTGCTTTATCCCCTTGAGGCGCGATGAGCAAAGCCCCCTCGCCTGCTGCCTCCGACTGACTCCAGTCCTTTTCCGGGGGTGGGGGGATTTTCTGATCCTGGTAGAGTTGACCAGATTGTTGGGAGAGGATCCTCCATGACCGACAAGGATCGGACCAAAGGCCCAGCCGAGGGGGAGCTGCCTGAAGACCCCAGCATGATGGGCAGGCTTGGGAAAGTTGAAAAACAGGTATGCTGGGGAGGGGGGGTTCCTGTCTATGTGTATTACCTGTGTTGTGGGGTTGTTTGGGGTTGGGGTTGTTTGTTGGTTGGTTTGATTTATTCCAATATATATATTCCAGATATAATTAGGAAGAAGTTTTTCACACAGAAGGTGGTGATGCACTGAACAGGCTGCCCAAGGAGGCTGTGGATGCCCCATCCCCGGAGGCATTCAAGGCCAGGCTGGATGTGGCTCTGGGCAGCCTGGTCTGCTGGTTGGCAGCCCTGCACATAGCAGGGGGGTTGAAACTCAATGATCATTGTGGTCCTTTTCAACCCAGGCCATTCTGTGATTCTATGGTAATCATTTAGAAGCAAAACTAAGAGCGAACAACATTTTGCAAAGGAAACGATGGATTTTATGAAAGGGCACGAAATGTCTTCAAAGCCTCAGGACAGATTTAGGCACTTGGAAGTCTGTTTCTTACAGGCTTTCTGTTTCTTTTTTGATGAGTCTACCAGAAGTCTATTTTTGAAGACGGCATGGTGCCACTCTGTTAGATGTGTTTCAAACGAGCCCATGAGTCTGGCTGCTGCAGCTGCCAGCCTTGCTGAACATGGAAATCCTCACGGAGAGTGAGACCCAGAAATCCTGCTGAACACCTGGGCCCAGACAAGGGCCAGATGCAGCAAGGAGCTGTAAGATGTTGGAAGGATTCGAGTGTCCTCCAGCTTTCTTGGATTTGGTGCATGTCAGAAAGATCACGGGAGCTTAAGGAGACCTGCTAATGAGGAGGAGAATTAAAGGTTGTTTCAGAATATGACAGATGTGTACTAAAAGTTCCACTTTGGCGTAGGTCGGTGTAGGCAGTGAAGTGCAGGCCCACGTTTGCTCCTAGGTGGATTGGAAGCTGCTCATCCTCAGGATGTAGTGCTGGAACTGTGGTGTTTTGCAGGTTCAGTCGATGGAGAAGAAGCTGGACTTCCTGGTGAACATTTACATGCAGAGGATGGGCATCCCACCGACGGAGACGGAGGCCTACTTCGGGTCCAAAGAACCAGACCCAGCCCCTCCCTACCACAGCCCCGAGGACAGCAGGGAGCACATCGACAAGAACGGCTGCATCATCAAAATCATCAGGTCTACCAGCTCCATGGGCCAGAAGAACTTCTCAGCTCCGCCGGCCCCGACCAACTCGTGCCCACCTTCGACGTCGTGCCAGCAGCAGCCCTACCAGCGGCAGAGCCACGGCTCCTCGCCCGTCGGAGACCCCGGCTCGCTCGTCCGCATCCCACCTCCGCCCTCCCATGAGCGCTCCCTGTCAGCCTACAGCGGCGGGCACAGGGCGAGCGCGGAGTACCTACGGAATGAAGACATTACCACCAAACACCACGAGAGTGCCCTGAGAGACAGCGACACGTCCATCTCCATCCCCTCGGTAGACCACGAGGAACTGGAGCGCTCTTTCAGCGGCTTTAGCATTTCCCAGTCCAAAGAGAATTTGGACATCCTTAACAACGGTTGCTATGCAGCCGTGGCCAAAATCAGACCCTACATTGCGGAAGGGGAATCAGACACCGATTCTGACCTCTGCACGCCCTGCGGCCCTCCTCCCAGGTCGGCCACGGGCGAGGGACCCTTCAGTGACATGGGCTGGTCGACCCCCCGGCAGTGAGGGCCCCGTGCAGCCTCAAGCCATGGCCGAGCCCCGGCAGCTGCCCGCTCCAGCTGTCCTCGTGTCGAACTTCTCAAGGAGATGGACAGCTAAGGGTTTCCTCCATCTAGGACATCCTTAGCTGCCGGATGCTTTCTTGCAGCTTACTCTGGGGGGCAATGAGCAGGCCCAAGCCTGCAGGAGTGGAAGAGGTCACGGTGGTGAGCGAACTGGAGCCGTGAAGTCCGGATTTCTTTCATACTCTCTTTCTAAGATCCTTAGGTGAAATTCTTTCGTGGTGCAGGATAGGCAATTTGCATTTCTTGGGAATGTTCAGAGATGTGGGGCAGGAACAAATCACCTGGCCAGGGCTTTTGGAGGTCACATCAAGTGGTAGTGAGCAGTGTCACGTGGCAATTGCCATGCCGTGGCACTGGTGATTACACCTTTGGGTATTTTGGAGTCTCGGAATGAACACGTGTCAGTTTCTAGCTTAGATTTCAGGTCGCATGAAAGTGGCTGGAGGAATGTTACTCTATGGTTCCTCATTAACAGTCAGGAAGATGGGAGAGTTCCAAAATAATACATGGAAATTCTGTGCGGGTCCCTGGAGGAGAGGGACAGTGGCTGGAATATTAGTATAAGCAGAAGTTATGGCTTCCGAGTGGGACAGGTTAGGTGAATGCTCTGAACCAGCATGGTTTGGAAATTCTCCTTGTCCAACAGCTTAGGAAGATGAAAAACTCATAAATATGAGCTTGCTTGCAAGAGCTGAGACAACCCAGGGAGCACAGAAATAAGACAGAGAAGGAGAACAAGTGACCGTGTGGCTGGAATTTTGTATTTTAAACCATGTATTATCTTTAATTATCTCTCCTCCCATTGACATGAGCTGGAGGTGCTTTGGAAGCGAAGGCAAACCAAAGGCAACCCCTCTGTAGGGCTGCCATGGTGTGAAACTGTTCTTACGGCCAGCGGGACTGTTGTGGAGTCACAGCAACAGCAGTCCAAAGGGAGAGCTGGATGTGCAAGACGCTGCAGTTCCCGCATTGCTGCAAGCTAAGTGCTGAGCTCCATCCTTTTGAATTCCTGTTGGTCAGAGCAGGCCCTTTTCTTACAGTTTGCATTGTGCCTGAACACTTTTGCACACACTATGCCCCATGAAAGTACTCCCTTTCTTCTTCTGCCCTGGCAGGAATCTCACACCCCTGTCCTCTGGACATCCTTCGGCTTGTTTGGATCTCTTGAGCTGAATTAAGAGGTACTTCTTTGTTTCTTCATGAACTTTCAGAAGCCTCTTAACTGTGCGTGCCCACAAGTTGTGCCAATCCAAGTCTGCCCCGTTTTGTTGTTGTTTGTCTTGGAAAGATCATCGTGTTGTTATCAGGAACCCCAGCAGTGTATTCAGCTGGGGGAAGGAGAGGGGAAAAGTGATGCTTAGTGTTTCTTTTGGGACCAAAAAAAAAAAAAAAGGCCACAAAGTTATCTTTTACATGGACAGAGAGATTTTTTGGCAAGAGAATGGATCAGACAAAGTGTGCTTTGGGGACCATCTCCTAGGCTAGGACACCACAAAGAGTGTTGTGCCTCTGGTGCCTCCTGTGTACCTACAGCCCAAATCCTCTGTGTGTTTTTTTTGCAATAGCCAGGGCTGTATCTCTGATTTTAAACCCCATATCTCCACTATCTCCCCATGTTGTACCAACAGCTTCTGAGGATATTTAGGTGACAGCTTAATTTCTGCGTGGCCTTTGAGAGGTTGAACATTGACTTGTTTGGGTTGAAGGGAGAATCACGGCTTCCTCTCCCTGTTTGCTTGGCAGCAATCAGGTGAGACCCAAACTGTTTTGGCCCTTAGGAAGATGTGGGTGCAGTCTATGAGCTTACAGACAGGAGATAAAACCATCCTTTTGCTAGTGCTCGGACTAACATACAGGGCTCCACATGGGATCGAGGAGTAGGGGAGTAATATGAGTATAAATTGGCCGTAAATTGTGTGCAGATTTGGGCCTGC
Source organism: Bambusicola thoracicus (assembly GCA_002909625.1). Lineage (NCBI taxonomy): Eukaryota > Metazoa > Chordata > Aves > Galliformes > Phasianidae > Bambusicola > Bambusicola thoracicus. Next base: position 11,422 of record PPHD01010862.1, on the reverse strand, counting down.
TGTGTTGCAAGGTTAGATTCCTGCAGATAGAGCAAGATTTTTGCCTATTATCAGAGATAATAGACATTTGCAATCTTTTATTTTATTTTATTTTATTTTATTTTTGCAACTACTTTTTGAGGCCTGCTGGAAATTTGGCACAGAATGCTTCAGATAAGGATGGGGGTGATGATGTGTGGTCCTATTACAGCAAAGGTACTTGCCTGGTCTTAAATATAGGTGACAAAGCCAATAGTACTTCAAGGTACAATTCAAGTGGAATGTAATTTTCACCATGTCCTAAATTTGAAGCTCTGCTGGCTCTGTTTTGAATGTGCATTTCCCAGTTCTTAGTGCAAAACCCTTTTCTCTTGCCCAGTTGATGTTGTACTTCAGACACAGGTAATGCCAGTGTGTCCTGAGGAGAAATAGTTCCACTGTGTCCACTGTAAGATTTCCACATTGCAGTCCTTTACCTCCTTAGGAACTGCATAGGAAGAATTGCATTTCCCTCTTCAACTCAGTTACTACACCAAAGTCTATAAAGATTTCCTGACTTGTAGCTTTAAAAGGTGTTATTTCTGTCCCACAACCACAGAAAACAAGTTTTATATCTGTGCAGCATGGATTGTATCTTACTGCTACAAATTTTGTCAAGAATTGTTTGGAAGAGATAAGCAATATTGCATTCTGATCCATAGCATCGTTTCAAAGAACTTCTGACCCCCTCGTCCACAGCCATCCCATAAATCAGCACTTCTTGGTCATCCCGGCAAAAAGGCTTGACCTGGATTTTTGGGTTAACTTATGCCAGAATTGACTCCAAATAATGCTGTTATTTCAAAGAAATGATTCGTGGCTGTGTGAATGGGAACGGAGCCTGCTCTAGCTAAAGGTTTCATTCTTTATCAGCAAAGCTCCTTGCAAAGCCTTCACTTTCAGTCCCTCGGTTTCCCCAGCCTCGTATCACACATTTCTGGAAATAATCTCCCCCAAAAAGTCTTAACCACTGGGTTAGAAGGAATACATTGGTTTTAATTCACTCATAAGGCAGTCCCAGTGATAAAGACTCTTAAAATGATGTGCAGGCCAACTTTGTCCTTTTGCTGAGCTTCTCTTGGGCTGTCTTTGCTCCCCTGTTCCTCCCATGTTTGGTTCCCTATTTTTTGTCAGACCCCGAACGACTGAAAGAAGCTTCAGGCCATGCTAAGCGTGAGCACAGGAGAGCTGAAGAGCGCTCGAAGGCCCAATTTCCAGCAGGCCATCTTGAACTGCTCCAGAGCTGCCCGTGTCTGTGTGGACACACATTCTACAGATGAGTGCACCTGTGGGATGGGGTAATCCCTGACATGTTCCCTCCCAAGAGGGAGGTCAAGTTGTCTGAGATATCTATGACAAGAGATGTGGCCAGAGATGCTGCACGCTCCATGCAGGTGGCCTTTCCTAACGTGACCTTGAGACATAAGAACAGAGCACTAGCCATAAGTCTCATTTCCCAACATTTGGGAAGAGACTTTAATGTTACTCCAGTGCAGATTTTGTATGTGAATTTCCTTGTTGACTCATTTTCTTATTAATAATTTTTAGAACAAGAATACCAAGGAACTCACTGAAAAAATAAACCAAATCTTGTTCATCTCAGAAAGCCATTACGGTTCTGTAGTCAGGCTATGAGACAGATCAGGTTTTCTAAAAATGTATTTTGTCTCAAATGCTGCTTAATAGACCCAAACAAATTCTGCGGGGCCATTGCTATTTACAGGTGAATAGGTGTATTTTTACATTTTTAATTGGTTTTTAAAATTTTAAATTGAATTTTTAGAACAGGTTTGTATAATCTACCTGCAAAGCCAGAGCATTGCTGCAGATATGAGTGCTCCCCTTCCCAACTGTTACCCAAGAGAAAGGAAAGACGTGTATTTCTTCATCCTTTTCTCAGGAGGGAGCTACTGCAAGCCTCATTTCCTTTATATCCTCAGACCATCGTGGTCACAGCAACATTATTATGAAACACAAAAGGAAAGTGTTAAAAGAGAAACTGAGGTTTCTGTCCTGCCAAGGCCGGAGGAGGAAGCGTGGGGTCAGGTTCAGCCACCTCGCTGGGGTCGGGTGGGCACTCAGCCCAAGCTGAGTAGCACCAAGGTAGGGGTTTTCTTCTTTCTTACCCAGAAGGTCTTCCTCTTGCCTGAACAGCAACTGCTATGGCCTTGTGAAAAATTCATCTTATAGGAGACCGGAAAATGATACTGGCTTGCTTCAGGACTCCCCTTATAAGAAATTCCTAAGGAATATATATGAGTTATTCCATATAAAGGCCCGTAGCACTGAGAATTACATTGGGAATGTTAAAAAGCCCAGGAACAGAGTAAGTCTTTCTATTTCTCCATTCACACTCATGCAAGACTTCAGGCTGGGAGAGCCACCAAGCCCCCATCCCTTCCTTCCTGAACACTGCCCCTGAGCCAGCAGTGCTCTGAGCCACGACTGCACACCCTTGTCCCTTTCTGTTTTGATCAGCTTCCTTTCCATGAATGAGGAACAAGGAAATCAGATACAAAAGCTCCTTCACCTGCATGTAACATTGAGGCTGCAACGTGGAAGGATGCGGCCCTGGGGTGTAAAAGCAAAGTCATGCTTTTAGCACACGAACCTTTCTGTCCCACAGCACAAAAGCTGCTTAGGGCAAGGGCTGTGGGTTGGTTGGTTGGTGTCTTTTTTTTTTTTTTTAACAATAACAATAGGGTTTTTTAAATAACAATATGATAATAATAATACATAGGAATCTTCTTTAGCATACCTTTAGTGTTTGATGCCCCAGTGACACAATACTGCTTGCCTTATATTAGTGTCTAGAGGGAGAGGGACTACACACGTTTTGATACCGTATTAACCACGCTTGTAATTTAGGCAGCCCCAAGGAGCGACTGCTGCAGGAGGAGCAGCCGGGTCCTTTTTAATGTATGAATGTGCTTTTCAGCCTATCTCACTGACTGTAGTCTCAATTTTGCCTGCTACTGCATGCAGCCTGAGATGAGTAGACAGCAACATGCTCCAGCTGTGTCTGCACTCCCAGATTGCTGTAGTACCTGGAGAGGGGTGACGTAGCTAGAAGTATCATTCTGGGGAGAGGCCATCCTCCCAGAGACCCATCACGTAGGGTGCTGCGGTGCTTCTGTAGGTAACACTGATATACCAAGTGTCTTTCATGCTGCAACTGATCATTGCCTCATCCCTCCGATACAGCATGCACAAACTCCACTTCTTCTACTTGTTAATAAGGGGTAAAAAACACACATTTGTAACCTGTGGGCCATTGAAATGTGTATATGGGGAGAAAATAAGGAAAAATATGTGAATTTTATTGGCTGTGGGTAACAAGCTCCTTTCCACCCAAATGCCTCTGAAGAAGAGCATCCCAGATAGCCCTTCCTGAGAGCATGGAGGAGCAGGCAGAGCAGGGAAGGCAATGCCAAGGGCAGAGCCCTGACCACCATTTAAGGGATTTGATCCCACATGTGTGGGACTTGCCATATTTCTCATTCCCATAAGGCTCTCTGGTGTACACATGCATTGTGCCTGCAGCCAAGCCCAAGAGGCAGGGGAGAATGCAACTCTCAGACTTTGGAAACCCTCTTTGGAGATTTCATTGACAGCATTTGGGGATCTTGGGAACCCTGCAGCTGTGCCATATTGATATTTCACGTAAGCATTTCTTACTCTCCTTATGGAGGGGCACTGAGCTGCCTTCATATCGCCATAAAAGATTTGCCACTGCTGTCACCTGCCATGACAGCAGACTCACAAGGCCTTCAGGATTTGCCTATGTTGCTGGTGTTTGAAGTCTGTTGTATCTCTTGTGATGCTGCTGCAATCAGGTTTGCCATTGTGTCTTTGCATTCCCTGTCCAGACCACATACAAGTGAACATGCAGTGCCAGAACTCTGCTCTGAGACTTTCTTCTGGCGTGGCATCTCTAGATGCCCCAAGGAGCCTTTATGTCCTGTTAGCACGACAGGTTTGCTTTTTCTTGGTCATTTATTTGCTTCCTTATTGAGCTGCCATGGCCTCAGCACATCTGTGGTTTTTTCTGCTGAAGCCTCCAGTGCAGGGATGGATGGGTCTGCTTTGCCCGTTCATGCAGCACCCTACGAGGCTTTGTTCCCTTGGTTAGAGCTGACTGCGGGGAAATCGGAATGGGGGTTGAGGTCTGGCTTTTGTACCAAATTGAAGGTCTCAGAGAAGAGCTCACAGATTCCAACAGCATTGATGCTTTTGCCCCCTGAAGCAAGATCTGCTTTCCCCAGCCCCCCTTCAGCAGTGCACGTATGTGGCTTTGCATGCCAGCCTCCAGCTTGGTAACAGGAGACTGACAGCAGCTAGCCCAAGCTGTGCTATTTCCAAAGCTGCCGGGGAAACTTGAGGCTTCTTCCTCTCTCCTCATTTCTGCAAATACAGCCTCAGATGAATTGTCCAAGCAGCATCTGTTTGCCTAGTCCTGAGAAACTTGAGCTAACTGCAGCTACAGAGTTTTCCAAAACTCAGTGCCAAGCTCGTGCTAGATTTCACCTGCAGCTACGCCTGTTATTTTAGGGCAGGGTTAGTGGTTTCAGGTAGAAGCCACGCTAAGCTCTCCAGCTGGGGTGGTTCTGGCCCAAAACCAAGGCTGAATGTCATGCTGCTGGTGAAGCCTGCCCTGGGATTTCAGCTCTGTGTGACACTGCTGAGTGCAGACCTGAGGAATTGCTGCCTCCTTCCCACTCCGCACAAGGAAATGTTGGCACAAACCTTGCAAGCCAAGATGAGACAATGCCTCTGCATTTCAGCATGCTGTGAGCATCTTCCATTAAGGCAGAAGCGGAGTTTCACTGTAACCTCTTGAATTTGACCAGCACAGTGAGCATCACCCAGTGTTTCACATGTGCAGTGATGCTCATGAAAGGGATTTATTACAGATGTGGGTATAGAGGGCTCGTTCCTCTAACATCTTTGTTGACATTGAGTTCAGTTCTTGCTGGTGGAAAACTCATCAGTGCTGGTGACAGATCTCTTCTGTCCTGCCTGGTTATCCATGCTGGTCCAGCATCTCCCCTAGAGCTGAAGCTGCTCCTGTCTGTGGGCGGGACACGGACCGTTCTGTGTTGGTTACTCTTCCCCACTACCTGACCCCAAGCCCTAAAATTCAAATTAAGATTTGATTTTATCCCCCCCCCCTTTAAAAATGACACCTGTGTAGAAAACCTGAGACCTTCAGGATGCTGGGGGCAAAACAAGGTACAGCTGATCATTACAGGGATTTTGTGATTTTAAATCAAGAGCAGATTTTAAGCATAGTTGCAGTTGCTGCGTGGTATATCACATGCTTTAGGAGATTCAGTAAATTATTCTCAGAAATGTTTTATTCTTTGATCAGCAATTTGTATAGGTGGGTGCTACTGCTCTTACACAGCAATGCCCCATACGCTCAAACTGTACTCTTCCTCCACTATAGCCATTGTATGTATGAAATTTATCTTGCTTCGTGTCACTTTGGCACAGTACCCACATGGACTGCACACGGATTGCACATTACATGCACTTGGCTGATAGCTGTCCTTACATGTAATAGGCGTGTGTGTGTGTTGAACAGATGCCAGCCAAAGCGTTACCTGCCTGGTTAGCGGTGTGACTCAACGTAAGTGGGACAAGGGAAAAACAAAGGTCCTGTTCTGTTAGGAGATACACCGCATTCGAGTGCTTCTTTAACCAGATTTTACCAGGAAACCAAACGAAGGGAGATTGTTTCTGCAATGTTACTTAAAGACAGCGGAACAACACCAATCAAACAGCTCTGGAATACTTCACTGCTGTATATCTATTTTTCTTCACTGCTGTTCATCCGAACTGTAAATTCTGTACAGATTGAGTGAGGTTCACCGTCTGTCATGACCTGCGAGATAAAAGGACAACACGGCTTTGGCTGCAGCTGGTGTGTGTTGTTTGCATACATGCACATTTGCTGTACGTGTGTGTATGCAGACACATGCACATAGAAGCTTTAAGGCAGAAACATTTGCATCTAAGATGCACGGGGGAAAAAAGTTCTTTCTTCAGTGTCAGGAGAGTAGGTAAAACCAAAATAGGAGGCTATTTTGATAGCGTTCCTATCAAAAATTAAGTCTCCAATTGTCCCTATACTGAGATTTCAATGACCTTAAACAATTTTCCCTCTAGGGTTTAATTTTGCCCATGTTTTCACAGATAAGAGATCGGATGGAACTTATTCTTCAGTGTTTAATGTATAAAAAAAACCCAAAGCGCGAAGAGCTAAAACTTTTCCGGTTAAATGTTGCTGGATGCCATTGAAAAACTCATTACTAAATTATTAGTTGAGCCTGAAATCCGCCTCTAGTTCCGAAATTATCAGTTATAAGAGCCATTTAAAGGTACCACACCAAAGGTACGCTCACTGCTGGAGCGTGCCACCATTTCCCTGAGATACCTTGAAGCTATCACAGTTTACAGCAGGATCTGGCTCCTTTGGCCTTAACCGGGCCAGAAATGGTTCGTGCACTTGTCCTGAGGATGAGCAGAGAGCTGAACGTTGTGCTGGGATGGGCTGCTCTCGCATTGCAGGGAGAAGGCGCTGCACGCGCTCACCTCCCGCCCATCAAAATCTCAGGCTCCATCGAGCACTGAAGTTTGGTTGTCCTTCAGAAAGCAAAGGCAGCTGCTGCTTTGCTTCCTTTCATTTGCTCTGTTGCCTTGGCTTTTTTGCACTTTTGTTTCGTCTCCAAAGAATCTCTCATTAATGCCTTTGGTACTTCTGTACAACTTTCGAACGTTTTGTATGTAACTGAATGGTACACACTTGTAATATAGCGATCAGCCTTTTTTTGGTGAATGTGTAATTTCCACTGTACATTTCCACCGTGACTTTTTGCAATGTACATTTTCTAGGGACGGATGCCAAGGGAACGACCTGTAGTTTTCTAAGGGAACCGCTAGGAGCAGAACGACACAGACACAGATGGTTTCACATTAGCACTGCAGAAGAGCAACGTAGCCCAGGCTTTTAGCATTGAGCACGACTGTCTACGTGTGATGTTAGAATCAGCAGCGATGGTTGCAATCAGAAGGGAAATGGAGGAGAATTCAATAATCACACTCATTAATTTAAGCCTCGAAGCATCAGAATGGAAAATTTGCATTCAGTAAAATTACCAGAGATTTAACCTTCATGAGATGAAATACACATTTATTTTTCTTTGCACTTCTCGAGTGTGCTTTGTTTGTTTCTTTGCTTTTGGTGATTTCTCAGTGCTTTGGGGACACGCTGAATATGGGATGTACTGAGGAGGTGTGAGATGGTCACTGAAGGGCCTGGCATCAAACCTTCACGCCTCCTCTGGTTTCTAACTTCAGACAGCTCTCTTCTTTCTGACGTCTAAACCCAAGCTCAGAAATCTCAAGAGCCCTTAGCTGCAAGGACACCATCCATTTGGAGTCCTTGGAATATATTGATTTTCTTACGGTCGGGCATCAGCCACGTCCCGGCAGATAAAGGATGCTTCCTGCAGCTGTTTGCCCCCATGCCAGCTTCTTATCGCCGTGCTCACATAGAGGCTGGTGCAATCAAAGCAGGCTCACAGCCAAGGAACTGCACCTTTATCTGTCCCACACGTTATCTTGCTTACCAGGCGTCGGTCCTACATTAAGAAAGCACACGCTGGATTTTGGAGAGCGCTCTCGAGGATTAAAGTGAATGGGCTGCTGGTATTTTTCATAGCAAGGCTGAGCGATGAAACAGCAGTTTCGTGTTGCAAGAAAAAAAGGGAAGAGCAAAACCCATCCCTCCACATGGATGGTTTGTCCAAAGAGATAAACAGGGAGAACTGAGTGCTTGGATTTTAGAAAGCCTCCCAAAATGGGACGAGGCTGTGACATGAGCTCAGCAGGAGTGGCTCATTTTGGGCACAGCAGATGACTTGACTGCGAGCTGCCAGCAGTGCCCATCTTCCCAGAAGCTATTATGGGAGCCCAGGTGTGAGCCTTTCCCAGATGGATGTGGCAAATTAAGGTGCACTTAAATAACATCGTTATATTTTACCTCGGTATGTTTTTTGCTGGTGAGGTAAGCAGGAAAATGCTCAGCCTCCTAGATCACATTCCCCTGCCATCCAAATAGGCTTAGCGCCAGGCTCTTTGCTGATGCAGATACAGCGTGCTTATTGCATGCTCACACAGATAATAAGTGCCAATGGGTTGTGTATATCTTCCCTTTAAATTACCAAGGAGGACCCATGGCTGTTCATCACGTGCACTGGTCAAAAGCCTGCCTGCTGGTGTGTGCTCCCATCCTTAGGACTGCAGTCGTTCTGGCAGCTGTATGAACACATGTGCATAGTCTTCTCACAGCTCCAAAAACACAAAGGCACTGGGGTAGCCCAGAAGCACACCTACGTGGGTTTACAGCCCACTGACTCCAAATGCAGCTGTTTTAGGAAGTTAGGTAGAAGCTGTTTTCCTAATGAAACATGGTTATTTGGGGTTGGAGATATATATGCAGCGACAGAAACCTCTGGCAAGGTTTAAGCTCTGTTCCTGACAGGATCCCAATGCCGGTATCTCAGCGCCTCATTCACTGACTAATTAAACCATCCACTGTCCTTGACAATTAAGGACAGATTTCCTCCTCGCTCGCTGGGTAAGCATGAGTCCTCACAAGCACTCAGGCTGCAAGATGTCAGGTCTGATTTCGGGCAGGCAGCTGAAGACACCTGCAGTTTCTCTGCCCAAGGAGCAGCTCCAGGCTCTGATCCCACTAACACACCTGAGTCCAGCACTTCAATTTCCAGCCCGGGCAGAAGCAGTAGTACTACTAATGGACTCCATTTTCCTCTCCAAAACCGTGCAATAACTCAGCGGCAGAGCCATGAATGAAGTCCCTCATCCCTTTAATGCTGCTCCACCACTGCTCTGGAGCACAACTTCCCTCTATTGACTTCTTGGCAGCAATCTCTTTTGCCATCAATAATAATCTAATAGTGGTTTTAGACATAAATGTGTCTCTCCGGAAAGAGAAACCTTCTGAGCAAAAGCAGCTGCTGTTTTCTTTTACCTGCACTGTACTATAAGCAAGTTAATAATGCATAGCTAAACACAAAGACAGACACCAGAGCATTAGGAAGAGCACAAAGGACATATTTTAAAGGATAATGTAGCTTGGCATGAATAGGGGATTCGGGGGTAACAGAACATGTGATTTATTCACACGAAACACGGGAGCAGTTTTTTTCTCTCCTTGCCTTTGATAGACTCCGAACAGGAGGCTGTAACTGAGAACCGGTGAGGTTGTGCTTCAAAGCCATTTGGATGTTAAAGAAAACGAATTTGGATGTTAAAGAAAACGAGCAGTTGTCCCATCTCTTCCCCCTTTGGATCTGTCAGCTGAGTCAGCCCCGCTCTGTACAGAACGCCAGGCGCTCCCCCAGGAGCAGCCCCCTTAATTACACCTCTCCTGATGCTGCAGCAAACGGAGGCTTTGGCTGCACTGATACACCTCATCGCCCCGACTGTTCAATGCCGCAGCTGAGAAGGAATATTCCCCCTTCCTTTGTGTCCCTCTCCCGCAGCACTGCTGTGAGTCTCCGTTGGCCTGGTACTTGTTTCATACTCTCAGGTTTCTCTTCAATTGCGTTTTCCATCACAAAAGCAGTGTTTTGAGGGCTGGCTGTCCCTGCTGAGGCACAAACACAGTTCCCACATCTCCAGCCTTGGTTTCTCCTTTAGAAGTCAAATGTTAAAAAAAAATCACCACCCAATACATTTTTTTTTTTTTTTTTTTTTCTGACTCAGCTGAAGCTTGTACTGAAATCAGGGCATGGAGGAGTCAGCGAATATGCATCAATTAGGGCAGCGTTAATTAAAAGCCGTTACACAATTAACAGCATCCACCAAGGCTCGGTGGAGCAGCCCCAGCTCCCTGCCATGCACAGCTGGGGGCTTTGTCGGGGAGAGCACATGGAGGTAAGTCGTTCTTGGTGGGAAAGCACTGAGATAACAGATAAAAAGCTGCCGTAGATGAAACAGCTCCTGTGCCGATGGAGCTGGTGATGCCAGCAGGTCAAGCAGCAGCACTGCTTCAAGCCCGCCTGCATTAACTCATCCCTGAGCATGCACGCGTGTTCTGCTCACGTTGCATTTATCGCAGGCGCTGCGTGCTCCAGGCTGGAGTTTCCATGCCCCGCGTGGACCCCTAGATGGCAGAGCGAGCCCACTGCAGCGCGGTGCTCCCGACCTGCTGCTGAAGCGGAGCCTCTCCGCTTCTAGGGGCTGATGACGTGATGAAGTGCTGCTAATGAGCCTCTTTTGCTTATTTATTTTAACAGCCAGAAAAAAAATGACATCAGTGCTCTGCGGTGAGCGGGCAGTGTGGATTTCCTCGGGGAATCCCTCCGGAGTGCTCGGAACAAGCAGCGGAGCTCCTCGTCTAATTGGGAGCGGACTCATTTGCTGTCTTTTCCAGCTGAGCTTCTGGGTCCCTCAGAGTCCGCAGACCGCTGCTCAGTTAAGGTAATCAAGTGCTAATTGGACAAACGCAGTGGAGTTGGCAGGGGTTCCCGGGGAAGCATCTTTTAGCGGCACACACCTTGAAGCTGCTCTGCTCTGTCCACTAAATCTCTGCATGGGGAAAGTCTGGGCTCGTGCCTGGATCTAAGAGGTCTCCCAGCTTCTCTCTTGTTTGCAGAGCAGTAACAGGCGAAGACTAAAAACATCCATAGGGAGTGGTTTCCTATACGGGGACAATGTATTCTTGTAACTGAAGGAGGGGGAAACCACCCAAGACTTGGGTATGAGCACCTGCTGGCCTCTTGCCCTTCAAGCTGAGGGCAAAAGCTGGAGAGGAATGGCATTTTTGTCTCATGCTGTGATTTATTGGTAGTACTGGAAACGCGACTCAGAGCTCCCTTTTTAGTGCTCTGCAGGGAAGGCAATGGGCAGCTGCAGTCCTGTATCCTCACCCCCAGGTGAAAGTCACGCTTGGTTTTGCTGCGGCACTCGGAAACCGCTGCCTTCAGCCTCACAGCTGTGAATCCCGTGGCAAGTCGGTGTATCGCCGTGGTGTAAGAAGTGCTTTTCCATGAACCTCCTGCGGACGGGCGGTCTGTGCTCGGCTGTGCGCCCACGGGCCGCTCCCAGCAGAGGGTGCAGGAGTTTCATTTCCAGAGCCCGCAGTTCGTGGCTGGGCTCGTTCGGGAGACTTATCGCTGTGCTGGTGGTGAACCGGTCCTGTCTGCTCCCACTCGTGTTGCTGCAAAGAACGGGGGTTGTTCCCATTTTATACGTACCCAGAGATCTGACACAGTGCTGGGAAAAGGGAACGAAACCCTCTCATAGCTTCACTTATCTGTTTTCCTCCCCCTGAACTGCACTGTTACCCCCATCTTGCATTATTGCTTGCTTG
>PPHD01010861.1:0-19278 GCA_002909625.1 Bambusicola thoracicus | reverse complement strand
TTAGCTTGGAGAAGGCTCCTGGGAGACCTCATTGCGGCCTTCAAGTACTTGAAGGGAGCATATAAACAGGAGGAGGAACGGCTGTTTACATGGGTGGATAGTGATAGGACAAGGGGGGATGGTCTTAAGCTGAGACAGGGGAGGTTTAGGTTAGATACGAGGAAGAAGTTTTTCACCCAGAGGGTGGTGACGCACTGGAACAGGTTGCTCAAGGAGGTTGTGGATGCCCCATCCCTGGAGGCATTCAAGGCCAGGCTGGATGTGGCTCCGGGCAGCCTGGTCTGGTGGTTGGCGACCCTGCACGTAGCAGGGGGGTTGAAACTTGGTGATCACTGTGATCATTTTCAACCCAGGCCATTCTATGATTCTATGAATTGCCCTCTGAGGACATTTAGCATTTTTTAAATTAGGGTTTAAGTGGTTAAGCCAGCCCATCTTTTAGTCAACTGAAAATACTTCTCACTTGCAGGAAGAAGTAGGGGCATAAGAAGCACATCCTGAACTGGTGAAACCTGCACTGGTAATTCATCTTCAGACAGGCTGTGTTACAGAGATCTGGTTGTTGGAGAGCATGAAGCTGAGATCAGCTTCAAAGCGGCTGCTTTCCCACACAGGTTTTACCACAGATGCCATCAAAGTATGAAAGCTTGGAAATTAATAATTCCTAGATCATATGAGAAGAACTGCTAATAAAATTCTGTTTTAACATTCCTTTACCTCTTTACTTATAAGTAGAATGACTTATAAGTAGAATGTGGATAGCCAGCTCAGTGGAACATCTAGCATCTAAACTGAGGTTATATCAATTTTTCACCCATATTTCTAGCTGCAACAAAACCTGCATGCTCTTTTGGTGAATCCCATATGCATAGTTAGTGTCAACAGATCTGACCAGCAGATTTTTCTCTCTTAGACAAAGGCCATAAAGGTCCAAGAACACAGTGGAGGCAGTCAAAGATCAACTATATGGAAAATTCAACTTTTTCCAGTATTTACTATAATGTCTTAGTATAGTCCAATCTTTTTAACCTCTGTCCCACTACAGGGCAGTTAAGAAATATCATAGCTCACCAACATCAGTAGTAGACGAAGTGGCTGCCTGCTGTTCTGCTCTCCTGTGCAGCACCTTGGACACACTGAGGTGTGTGGCAGTGCATCCAGATAACATTGCTATTCATCCAGCTTGCTCCCTTGCCACCTTCCTCCTGTTTAATGTTGCTACAAATGTTTTCATATCTATATACACACAGAAATTCCAGTGAAGAAATTCCTTCACAGACCAAGTAGTCAGAGACCATGTCTAAGTGGGTAAGCTGCTCTGTCTCACATTTTTCAGAGATGGGGATACTTGAGCTGGGGCAGCTTGGGATGGGGAATGATTCCTGGAGATAAACTTCTGATCTTGTGCAGGTTGAGGTTGCTGGCTGAGAGACAACAGATGTCTCTGGCTAGAAATTTCTTTCTCAAAGACTGTTTCAGCACCTCATGTCATTGCGAACCTTCCACTCAAGCTCCCTGCATTCAAAATCCCCTTATGAATCTTCCAAGCCTTGCAGTAGTAAAGCAGATCATTGTACAGACTGTTATAGAAATTTGTATCCACACTCTGCTTTATCTGGTATATTTCTTAATAACTCATTTACATAAAAATGTAGGGATATCAGCTGAATTCCTGTTGTTCTTCTTTATTGCACAGTTCAGACAGCTCCAAGGCAACTAGAAGGGAACAGAAAGAAAAAGCAAAAAATTAGCATCGCTGCAAATGTTAATATAGTCTTCTGTGACTCAAACCATAAGTTTTTTCTAGGCTCATGCATATTCCTTTTCTAAAATGGCTGTGTGAAAACTTGCATGTACTCTTTTCCTTTTATCCAAGATACTTATAGTGTTGCTGCTTGCAGTAACAATTCATTTCTTTTGACTACTTTTTGACATAAAAAAAAAAAAAAAGAATGAAAGAATTTTGGTAACAGCTCCTCTCCTGTCATCTGGGTGTTATTAGTTTACAAACCCTCAACCTTTGACCTGGTATTTTTGCTGAAGTCTGTGTGAAGAACAAGCTCCCTTTGAAGCTCTCCACATCGTGTATCAAGGAATGCAGGATCGCAAGCACTGTGACTGTTTAAAGCCTGGATGAGTTATTGAAGCAGGTTTTACTGGCTCAGAATGGGGGCAGGGTTGTTTCCCCTCATGATCTATCAGGAGGAATCCATCTCATTTAATTTTTTTCTCTAGAAAAGTAGTCTATCTATCCTCAGTATTCACAGGACACCCTCAGCAGGCATTTCTGCCTTCATGATAGGATGTGCCTGGGGGTGATTATTTCTCTCCACTGAAGACCAGGCGAATAAAGTCTGAGCAGATGAATCTACTGAGAAAAGGTGACCAAAATCTTATTTTTTGTGTTTACAAAAACTACTAGCAATGCCGTACCCAGACATCCAAAGGTCTTGCAGAGGAAGACTGCTGCTCCTAAAGAAAAATCATCTGGTCATTTTAGACAGCTTCAGTACAAATCATTACAAATGGATTCTTGCTTTTTGCTTCCTCTTGTTCCAAATAAACAAAGAGGGCTGGGGGAGTCTTATTTCTTATCAACTGCAAGATGTTAGTTAAATCTTTGTACTCTGAACAGCATTGCCAGATTTCACAACATCTAACTGATTCCACGATAATTCACACTACCTATACATGGCTTGAAACCATCAGATATGTAAGATTTTTTTAAGAAAAGAGAAAGTAATATTTTATCCATCATGTAGGGAAAAGCTAGAATATCTGTATTTGTGAAGCATACTTCAGAATAACAGATGTTAGGAAATGTAATATTGATTATTTTCCAAACCCATGTTTATTCCATTCTATTCTAAGTCGTTCTGCTCTTCTTTATTTTTCGCAGTATATTTACATTAAGACTCATACAGGTGCTAATATATAAATGTTTTCCAGAAAAAAGAAAAAATTAATTAAAACAAAATCAAATGCGCAAGCAGTGCATATAAAAGCAGTCATGCATGAAGAGATAAATGAATTCCAGAGGAGATCTGGCTGTGCTTGTAATACTAACATTTTCCATGTTGCCTCACTGTATTCTAAAGATACTACTCTAAAGACCTGTGTTTTCCCACAGATATGTGTATCGGTAAGCTTGTTTTTCAGAGGTATGAGCTTCTTTCCTATGAGTTAGTACAGAGAGAAAAAAAAAACCAACCCTAAATACTGGGTGAAAAAAATCAGAGCTGTTGTTTGGAATTGTACTACCTTTATAGCCACTTTGCTATGCAGGAAAATTAAGAATTTATACTTGGATTATTTCATTACTATTATGAAAAAAAAAAAAAAAGGCAAAATGCAGCAAAATGATTACCTTCTGGTAAGTGAATCACAACTTTAAAAATCCTGGACAGATTGTGAGATCAGAAGAGTTCCTTTCTGAAAAGAAAATGTATCTCCCTTCTCATTCAAACAAGAATCCTAGTACAGTGCATTTCAGTATGCGAAGTTAAAAGGCACAGGGCAGTGGGCACAAAAGCCCTATGTGGTGGTGTCATTCAAAATCTGGGAAGAAAACTCTCTAACTCCAATGTGATGTTAGAAAGCAGCACTCCTTCATTCCTCACAATACGTATCGAGTGTCTTGACAAATCAAACTCTTGCTCTCAGAGTTCAAGTTCTACATTTAAATTGTTAAGATGTACATATGTAATACATTGGCATACATATGCATTCTTTTCCAAGAAGTCATTGAAATGGGCTAATGTCCTTCTGGGCGCACGTGGTAGGGGCTTACAGTGATCTTAGACCACTTACTTTCTCCTAATTTTTCCATAATCACTTTCATCACAGCAACTTTTGGTCAACCTTTAGCTGTTTTAACCCAATGTGGCAAATTTCCATTGCTTGTTATGCCATAATACGCAACTTTCTATCTTAGTGCACTATAACCCAAAACATTATATGTGAAATCTGAGGAAAAAGTCCTGGTGGATGCAAAGATAAAAGTAGTCTACTGTGACACTAGTGCTCCCATGAAGCAGGACTGTTGAGAAAAACAAGGCTGTTCACACATCAAGCAAAGCTAAACTAGAAAGTTTTAGAACTATCACTCATTGATTCACTTTGCTAAACTAATATATCGGTCCTTAAACTAACATGCTGATATTGCTAAACCAGCCTATATCAATGGGACAACCAACATCCTGGAGAGGGACATAGCTGTAAAGGCACCACTGGCCCTGCAGTGGCTTTCCCCAGAAAGATCCAGCTTGTGACACCAGGCAGACCTTCCCTCCTCACAGCTGCACCCTTCATCTACTATCACCTACAGTAAGGCTTCCAATCTGCTGTGCAGCCTTAGTGACAGACCATGCTGTATTTTATCCAAGAGATATCCCAAGATCGAACAGAAATTTACTGTATTGCACCAGACAACTCAGCTAATTCACTGAGGCTGAAATGGAAACATTGCTGTCAAATGTGGTAAAAGAGAGAAAAAACTCTTAAAGGGCAGCACATATAGGAATACTATTAGAAAGGAGGCAGACAGGCCAACAAGTGCAGCTAAACACCTTTATACTGACAGGAAGGAAGGAAAAGCAGCAATGACCCAGAGGTTAAAAAAAAAAAAAAAGTCACCTCCTAGGATTTATGTTTCTTTAATATAAAAAATAAACAAAAAAGTGAACAAAGTGGTGGCCTCTTTTATTTGAGTATTTTGGTCAAATGTCCAATTGTATGAGCGCAATATCACTGCTTTGTCAGAAAGGGTGAAAATAATGGCCGTATCTTCAAAGATGAAAGGTTTGATGGTGGGTGACTGTTATGTACTGATGTTTCTTGCTCTTGGCCCTGTGACACAGTAGGTAAGAACTTCCGAGAAGATCAAGAAGACTTTTTTGTTTGAATGTAATGCTTCTTTTATCCTCTGTTCTCAAAATCTGTGTCTGTTTTGCTTGATTGAGATCTGTTGGCTGGGGCATGCTCCGTGTCAGGATTGCCACCACTGCTTCACAATGATGAAAGAGAGGAATGAAAGACTTCTGCGTTTCTTTCAGAAGCAGCTGAAGAGTGATGGTGTCTCTACGGCATGAAATGGATGATGTTGGTCTATTGTCTGGAACTGACTCTAGAATTGGGATTCATTCCACTTGATGCTCAGTATCTACTGTAGAAATATTTATACCTGGGTTGTTCACCTGTACCTCTTTTCATAGTCAGAGAACGAGGCACTCAGAGAATTTGGCTCTCAGAGCATGAATAGAAACACATCTTGGGAAGAGAAGTGCCTGTTTCCAGATGAATTTCACCTGCTGAGCCCTTGCTAGATAGTACAGCCAGGCAACCAACTCTGATGTAAACACCCACATCTGGTCAGATAAATCACATCAGCATGCCACGGACCGAAGTCCTGGTCTGGCAAAGAACAAATGTACTGACATGTGCAAAAAGATGAAAGGGCTTGGAAAGTAACTGGAATTTTAAAATAAGCCTGCCTCATTTAGGAATACAAAATTGAGTTATTGAAAACAAGTACTCCTCATTGGTATAAGGCGATTTCAGTATTTTTCTAAATGGCTGACTTTATCCTAAATGTTTGACCGTATATGTAAACATATGCTGTGGAAGCCTTGGGAAAGAAATCTTCTGTGCTTGAAGTGAAAGTGGATCACACCGAGAAAATATTAATCAGTCACTGTTGTGCTCTGTAACTGTTTTTATGCAGTTTTTCATTTCAGAAGGCAACCTATTCTTCTATAGGTTTGTGTCATTCCTGATCTGTTGCTTAACAGCCTTACATTGTAATTTCCAACTAGTTTTAAGACCTGTAATCTGAATGCTGTAGACAAATGACTGATGTAACTGACAGGTCAGTGTTGCATGCATTGGATACAGTCTGTGAGCATGGAATATTTGTGCTGATATGTAGAAAGCAGTTTTGCTGCTTTGCCTGCCCTGAAACTATGGGAAACAAATCCTGATGATCTTGTTCTATCATGCTTTTTTCTGACCAACTTCTGTTCATGCTGGAGTCTTCTTGCTATGGCAATGCACTGCTTTAGAATGTAGAATTTATTATTAAAAAGTACATGGACCTTACACATTTGTAAAACAAATTCCAAGAAGATACGCAGATATTCTAATCATCTTAAAAGTGTTTTGTTCATGTCTTCCCAATACATTTTTATATTATTTCTTGCTTTATAGATGTATATTAAG
Source organism: Bambusicola thoracicus (assembly GCA_002909625.1). NCBI lineage: Eukaryota > Metazoa > Chordata > Aves > Galliformes > Phasianidae > Bambusicola > Bambusicola thoracicus. The sequence goes on along the minus strand of PPHD01010861.1, from coordinate 13,062 downwards.
AAGCAGAGAAAAATCAGTATGGAGCATAAATTTTTTTAATGGCAATATTAAAGAGTTAAAAGTAATGTACAGAGAGGAAAGCATTTAAATGAAACAGACCAGGTGAAAAAGAAATACACTGCATCATGCACAGAGCATGTGTTTATTGGAGTAGTCCCAGTCCCAGATCAAAGATATTGAAGTAGTGGCTGGAATCCATAAAACATTTTCCGTGCCAGTAAGCGTTTCACAGAACCTCACGGCAGAGTCTAGGATGTTCTTTTTCAGTATCATATTAAAAGAAAAGCAAAAAATATTCCAGACAAGAAGTTGTAAAACCTCTGATCAGGATTTCCTCTGTTCTGAAATCTGCTAGAAGACAGTTCTTTAAAATACAAAGTCTGATGTGAAAGAAATGGGGAAAAAAAGGCTGGAATAAATCCTGTCTGCTAAATGGCAGCCAAGAAGTACAGCATGACGCTGCATCAGAACAGACAGCAATCTCATGTGAGTGTAATGCAGATAAATGGGACAAGTTTTTTTACTGTGACCTGCAGATCTCATTAGCAGGAAGGACAAAGGAGCACAACCAAGAGCCCAGCCATGCTGGAAAAGTGTCTAGAACAGGGTATAGATACAGCCTTACTGGCTGTGTTGTGATAGTCAGAACTTATAAACCTATGAAAAGAAGAGGTCTTGTCTTGTGTGAGACAAGAACTGAGGAAATCTGGTTCTGGGGTTTCCAAGATCAGTTTGGGCTACTGGAATCAAAAGTTAGAGAATGGGGAGCAAGCTTCTTTGACAAGGGGAAAAAACTGCGGACAAGCACCTAAGATCTTTAGAAATGAATTTGCTGTCAAGGCAAAACATGAGAACTTTCAAATGTAGCACATTCTCTCCATTCACCCATACCTCATCTTGCTCCCTGGCACCTCCACCATGGCCACAGCTTAGAGCAGTGCTATAGAAACTCCTTTTTGCAGCTATCTTGGAAATGGTGTTAAATATCACTTTTACCACATGAGCTTCAGATACTTGCAACCTGAGAAAAGGAATCATAGCTATAGATATGATTTTGTCAGTTAGCTTTTCCAGTTTCTCTGCTCTCCTGTCTTTAATTACTTGATCTTATTCTTCGTAGCAGAGTCAAAATGTCTCTGCCTCAGATTTTTTGGCACTTTATAGTCCAAAAATGTCTTATTTTCTCAAAACTCTCTGTGGTACTTGGTGTATGCTGAAAGACAGAGAGAATAATGTGGCTGGGAGTGAAGTCAAATCCAGTTAAATTAGAGCATGCTGCTAGAGTTAATTAGTTGAATGTATCATTCTGAAATTGCAAATAGCTACTATATGGTGTGTTAGATTTTAATTCATCTCACCTAGCTTGAGAGAGAAAGTTCAATGTGCAGTTCATCAAGTTACTTAAGTAGGACAGTTTTGGGATAAGTAGATAGCCTGGGACAGCTCTTTCAACAGGGAATACAGTGAGCAAAGGGAGCGAGGTCAAACACTGAATTTTTAGGCAATTGACTTCGAGGGAAATGTGTCTTCCCTAAATGCCCAGCTACATCCATCATGGAGATTTTTCACCAGCTGCTTCCATCTGTTCTCTGGAACTGAGAAAATTTCTGTATGCTGAACTATGTAGGTCACTCTGAAAGTAATGCCTCCTATTTATTTCCATGGAAATGACAACAGTTTCCAGTCAGCAGTATCAATTTGAGCTATATCACCAGTTAACATTAAGTTCTCCTGTCAATTTCAATTGGTTATTTAAGCATTTGACCTCATTTATGTTCTCTGCGAAGGTAGTCAGTAGTCAGGTGTTTGGTATCACCCATTTCTTACATCTCCTTACTTACAGCTTTACTTCGGTTGCGGTGAACATTCACATATCTTAACTACTTTGAGCTGTCACTAGGCGCCTCTGTGTTTATATTCATGACGCTGTTTGTTCATGTGTAATGCCACTTGCACAAGCCTGAGCAGGTGGGAGCTGAGCACACCCACTAAGCAAACACCTCAGCAGAGACATTAGAGATTTGGTGACCTGTTCACCCACTTGAAAAAGCCCTTTTTTGAGTGAAGAAATATTGACATTCAGTAAGAAACCTCAAAATGCCCCCTTTTAAAGCTCAGTCATCTAACTTAGCTCTTCTGATTTCAACAGTTTGTATAAGAAGTGTTAATACTAAACCCTACAGGAAGAAATATTCCTGCATGAAATTCAGGGACAACTAATCTTGCAGGAAGTTTTGTCCCTTGAAAGTATTTAACCAGACTGTTCAGTCAAAGAAGAAAAAAATTCATCATCATGAAAGACACTCCCAAAAACCCTATGTCTTGTGTGCTTTTGATGTTCATCTATCACTTCTGAATCTCCTAGGCTTAACATTCTGACCATTAGGTTAAAGAAAAAAGTGACGTATAATTTACTTTTGTGTGCTGGTTTTCTGCTAAAAACGATTTCTCATTACAAGGAAATCCTTCTTGCAACTTTGCTAGATTTGTTACCCATTGTAAACCTCAGCTTGCTAAGTTAAAGCCTGAAGAAGTGCTCTGAGAAAGAGAGATGAAGAGGACTTTTTGGCAATAATTTCAATGAAAGCTATTGCTGACCCCTATTTTATCTATGCTTTCTTTGCTTTAGGGAAGGCAATCATCTTGGCTGAAACAAATTTTATATTCTCATCACTGAAGGTCTCTCTAAATTCAGCCAGCTCTTTTCTATGGAGGTTGCACAAAGAGCTGATATTCAGAAGCACTCTTTTTTCTCCAGCAGCTCAGAATATTTCCAAAGGCCTGTGACTGAGGAACCACACTACATTAGGATCTGAATTTATATTTCCTCATATGGTGTTTACACAGATCATAAAGTATGGCTAGAAATTAATGCTTTTAATGCAATAACGCATTCCTGAAGTCTGTGCCTTTCCACTAACAGAAGCACATCATCTTTGCAAGTACGGTATATTCATCTCTCATGACTCTGTGTAGTAACAGTGCAGATATCTGCATGTGAGATTACTGAATTGTTTCAGGCTTCCTTTTCAGTCAATGGAGAAAATCTCTAGGGTGTCATTCATCTGGCCTATCTGAGATTTTACTAAATGATGAATTGCACTTAGAAGAACATCCTTCTCTCTCTGTTGACTATAAAGTAAGCCTAGTATATATACCTGAGATGTAATCATTTAGTACGACAGCTTCTATCATTAAAGGATAGTGTCTGGTTGGAATAATGTCTTGTAATATAAAGACCAGTAGTGGTACTTCAGACCTCATTGCTAACACTCATCACTAAAGTATGATCTTTATATAAGACTAGTATTTCTGCTGATTCCTTCCTTTCAGTTTGTTTATTGGGTCACTTGTTACAGCTTATGAATAGCTCTTCCCCCTTTCCTCACAATTGTTGGCCCAATTGTCCCAAACTAGTAGGACCCTATTCAAGACCTTTTTTGACCTCTCATTAGTATTACAGCTGGGCTCCAGTTTATCAGCAACAGTCTGAAACAGTTTTAATCAGTGTTGATCCCTGAAGCCAGGCAAGCAACCCTATTAAAATTAATGAGATGGCAACCCTGTAATAGGCAAGAATGACGGATGGGGAAGCTACCTGATGGCACCAGAGTCTCTTGACAAATCAGATGCACTCAGATGTCTTGTCAGCTTTGCACTCTCTTTATTTTCCCATGTAAGCCACCAGAAATAGACACTTCTGTTTCATTCTGCCTAGGACTCTCTCAGGTGAAAAACTGCCCAGAGCAATCCAGTCCTACTACACTCAAAGGATCATGTAGGAATTATGCAGCAATGCTGTGTCTATGTAATTTTGACAATTGGAAGGAATGATTTTTAGGAAGGTGGGATAAGAGGAAACGCTACAATAGAAAGTGGAAGTTTCCCTAAAGGGCTATTATTCCACAAGAAATAATCATAGAATTGTCTGAGTCATAAGGGATCTTTAAAGGTCATCTAGTCCAACTCCCCTGCAGGAAACAGGGACATCTACAGCTAGATCGGGTTGCTTAGGGTATGTTCACACACAGTCCTGATTTATGACCCTCTCTCATGTCTTCCATAGCTCACTATCCCACTTCATGAGGTATCAAAGACAAAAGAGACAATTTTCAACTGAACTGAGGATGGTAAAGACTAGAGTCCCTTCACTTTTGGAGTATTTTGGCTTCATTCTCCTGAAACCTGTTGAAAACAGTTCACATACTACTGGGGTCTAATCCCTAGCCCTCCATATATAAGATAGCAGCAGCTATTGCACATTGGAAGTTCATGCTTCTTGGCTGATGATAAGTGCTGCCGATTGCAGAATTCCTCTGGTTAGCATCAGGGATAAAGCTGGTGGTCTCTGGTTTTCTTCAGTTCTAATCCTCTAGCTGGTCAGGAAAGCTACTTCAGAGAGCAATGGTGAAGAACACATGGAGTGGGGACAGAGATCTCTGTATTTTGCAGCTTTCAAATACCCAAGAAAACAAACAGATATGGTGTGGGGGACCCCTGGAAGGGTACAATTTAAAATTGTCAAAGCTTCATGCAAGGGAACTGACTCCTTAGTACACTCATGGAGAGATGGAAAAGTAGCCCAGAGCAAAAGAATCTTATATTTCTTATCAGACACTCCAAGGTTATCTCAAACAGCCTCACACACTTCTGCTGCGGGACTCCATTAAGCGAGATTCCTTTCCCAACAACCCACCCTGCCTGCATGTTTCTCTCAACAGCTTTCTGTTTGACCTTCTGGGTAATTGCACATGACCTATAATTGCAGAGCTCTTTTTTTTCCTCTGTTTTAATTCAGCGAACAAAGTGTTGTTCTAAGGTTTTTGAGACTCGCGATCTTATTTTCAGGGGCTGGCATTAATTTTTAAATCCTCCGTGGTCCGGGTTACCTTTTTGTTTGGTATATAGGGAGCTCAAAAGGGGCTTGCAAAGCTGCAAAAACCAGCATCCATGAGATGGTTTTCAATTTTCAAGTAGGTTATAGAGAACAGCAAAGTCACTGGCCATTTCAAAATTGTCTTTAAAAGAAACTTTCCCAGATACTGTCTCAGGTTTTTATACTGCTTCTGTGAGTGGTAAGGAAAAACACCCAGGGGCTCTGATGGATCCAGTGACCATGCAATTTTCTACACAACTATAACACAGGCAGCAGCAGCACCACTAAAGAAATAATATCCTTTGGTATTTCAGACTGAATATTTATGAAGGCTCAACAGGGTCTCCCATTAGAAATTCTGCAGCTCCATTTGTTAATGATCCATGGAAGGAGCTGGAGCAACCAAGCACAAATTTGATTAGAGAAAGACAGGATGGTGAAAGTTACTCCTGAGCACAACAGCCTGGGAAACTCTTTGCAAGCAGCCAGGAAAGAAGCAGTCATGTTCCTGCAATCGGGAAAGATAACAGGAGAGTTAAAGATGGGGGAAACAGGCAGTGCTCTGCAACAACATCTAATAACAATTGTTTCCTCTACCTGGAGACATCAGGACCGTGTTGTGTCCGAGCAAAACAGGGAAGGAGAAGGCGGCAAAAGGTGACTAAAGCCATCTTGTTTTATACAACCTCCCTCTTCCTTCCTTTTATTCTAAAAGCGAGGTCCTGAATTTTGCTTCCCTCAGACAATGAGAGCCAATCTCCCCATCACACTTTTTCTCCATTCAAAAATAAACAAGGAAACAAACACAGGGAAAAAATACCCTGAGCACAGGAGATGGGAAAAAGAAAGAGACCCTCTTCTTTATGAAAGGTCTTGGATTTGCACAGGACCTTTTAACCAATCATCTCATGACTGGAGTACTGGGCTGTCATTAAGATGAATGTGGAAGTGGGGAACATTGTGGCATTGTGAATGGGATGAGGGACTATGTGTGGCTATTGAGACATGGAACAGCACATCTGTCCTGTGTCCCTTCTCCTCCTTCTTCCACTGAGGTAGAAATAAGAGACACTGCCATAAAGACTCAAAAGATAGCAGAATGATACGAGCAATGAATATATAAAATATACTTGTCTATTTTAAACCAGTGCTGAGAGAGAGAAAAATCAGTGAGACAACTCATGCCTAGAGATTATGTTTTTTCAGCAAAACCCTGCAACAACATGTCTTATAACCAACAGGACTCATGGCACAGCTGACATTAGGAGAAGATATGCGTGGATTTGACAGGGCGCACTCAAAGAGCTATGGGGCGCTTGTGACAAATTCCTTTCTGACAGCACCAAAATTTCAGCTCTGCAGCTCCTAGACACTGGCTTTGACAAAGAGAGAAAAGCCAAGTCCCACGGTCTCCCCATTAGTGCCTCTCAGGTTCAGTGCAAGGCAGCTGAGTGGCTGTCAGCATCAGCCGCACTGACACTACAGGAGGCTGCAGTGCCTTTTCTCTGATAATAAGAATTAAATGTAATGGTGATTAATCTCAAATAAATGAGCTTCATTTCTGTCAGGGCTGAAGCTGAGACTGGGATAGCGTAGGACACAGGCAGAAGTGAAAGAACAACGCAGTTTGCATTCTTAACATCAGTTTGGCTACTTGTTTCTGGGCTAATGCAGGAGGATGGAGAAATGAGGGAAGGAGAGGGTGCTGGTCGTCACTAGAAAACATTGCTAGAGGAAGACCACATAATCAGCATTGATTTTTACAATCAGCTGTTACTCTTTTCTTGAAAGCACCAACATCCAGGGAATTTAACAGTCCTGAAGCCTGGGATAACTCATTTTGATCTTTCAGATTAAGATTACGAGTGGAGGGAATGCATAAAAGCCGTTTGTGTTGATTTGTAACATCATGGGGTCTTACTGCCTTTCAGTGCCTTTGTTAGGAAGAAAATCAGCACTAAATATTAAAAGCAGTTTGCCTGGGTCTGAGGGAGCATTGGTTCTTTTGGTTTTCTTTTTCCTTTTGCATTTCTAAGAGAGCAAAGTTAAACTGCAGCATGCATCTCACTGAATTCTAGTTCTGCTTTTTGCTGCGAGTGATTCTGAAAGCAAAGTGGTTAGCTGGTTTGCAATCTCACCTATAAACAGAATGCAATATTTTTAGATCAGAAGTTGAACCAAGCACTTTTACTTCAGGATGTACTTGCCATGTTTACCTTTATGCCAGTATTTTGGCCTGAGCCATGGGAGAAATTGCTCTTACATTGTTTCATGGTACAAAATAGGTTGGAAATTTAATCAGAATGTTTCTCCCTGAGTACTTCTCCTTACCTCCTCCTATGCCTCTCTCACACACACTGCAAACTCACCAAGCAGGTTTAAGACAGAAAAGCAACTACTCACTCAGCTTAGACAGAAAGAGTTCTTTATAATGATTTCTTTATATAGTTAACTATTAGCTAGGTAAATGCCAGTGAAGTCATGCATTCTGCCTTACATACTTAAACTCAAGGAGTGAAATATTTTCTTTATTTAGAAAAAAGTCAGAAAAGTCATACTGATCTATTTACAACAAAAGCCAGGGCTTTTACTCAAGAAACAAGGGTCTGGCTCTTTATTCTGCCCATTACAGTCTGTGGCTCTGTCCAACTTCAGACAGTATATAGAATATCAGCATTTTGAAAGAAATCTAAGAGCAAGAGTAAATTAATTCATCTGCATCCTTGGACAATAAACTGCCTGCCTTTAGACTGTGTCAGTCAGTGACTACATGGTTCCTCATTGACTTCCATTTTTTTCCTCCACATTGGTTCCCCTTCACTGTCATCATTTCTTCCCTTTCTTACTGCACATGCCTTATCTGATTGATTACCATGGGAATAATTACTTGAATAATAGGTGGAAAGCCCATCCCAATGCGGCTGACTTGTCCTTCAGGCTGGAAATTGCCAAAACTGTACAGATTTGAAAAGGTAATGATCTTGAGGGTCACAGCAGAAGGAGAAGAATGAGGTTGTACATAGTTTATTATTATCTGGTTTTCTTGGTTACCAGGGTAGAACTTTGTTGGAGTTTTTTTTGTTGTTGTTGTTGTTTTTTTTTTAATTCAACAGGCCCAAAAGTTTGCTTGGGTTTGTTTTCTTTGGATGGAGGGAGACACAAAGATTTATGTACAGCAAGTCAGGTTGTGAACAAGTTCCTTCTCTGTGATGGCTACAGGTTGCTGTATGTGATTGTAATAGAGGTAATCCCAGCCAGACAAGAAGGATAACTTCCTGAGAGACTGAGGGAGAGCTGAATGTGTACGCTACATTCATGCTGCATTCAAATCTCTTCAACAAAGCTCAATTTCCCTTGATTAAAAACAAGTGTTTTGAATCTCAGGCATTTGCATGCGAGTAAAACTCAATCGTATGATGCCTGGAGCTAAAATGAAGTGAGGAAATAGAAAAAGTGAAAAAATGTGTTTATAGAGTCATGTACTGTATCAGCTGCCTGATTTTAAAAAATATATCACTTTTCTTAAAGAAAAAGGATTTTAGCATATGATGCCAGCATTCACACTGAGTATACACAGGCTTTCATGAAAGATTTAGCCACACTTCTGTGAAAACTGAAGAAAATATGAGGATTAAATACAACATATAACATACAACATAAGCAATGAACTGAAGTTTTTGCAGTCTCTTTTCTCCTGCGTCAGGTCATTAGTAAATTCACTTCTTCACTTCATAAAACAAAGTTCCTCTTAGTTTATGATTTAATGTTCTTTAATAATAATTCTACACATTACGCAGCTAAGCTTAGAATCAGAGGAACTCTTCTTTAATGTCAGTGAATTCATGTATTGAAGAGATAAGATCTGAAAAGTGATCTGCTTTGAAACAACGGTCTTTAATAGTCATTGCTGGCAATTACACGTACATTTTATATATCTCAAGAGCTTTACAAGATGTTACAAATGTGACCCCTATGGAGGTGATAGGGATTATTGTACCAAGTCTTCTCTATCAAACAACTACAATATGAAAATGTTAAGTAACTCATATAATGTAATATACTATATGAGCTTAGAGTTTGCCAGTATGTTTTGCAATGCTCTAAGCATGAGGAATCTGGTATGTTAAAGGTATCTAAGTATTTCACGTATAAATTCACATAAATGAGCTAAGAAGCTTGGCCAACTATCTCTTTACAAACTAAATAACTTCTGTATGTAAACTAGCAAATCAATCTGCAAAAAAAAAAATTGGAAGAGAAGCATTCATGTGTCATAAAATAGTCATTGATATTAAATTCTATGCAGCACTTTCATTAAAAATCCTCAGTAGATGCATACGAGTGAATAAATCTGAAAAAATCTGTCTCTACATGTTTTTTGAATAAGGGGTTGCAGCTTTCATAGAATCATAGAATCACCAGGATTGGAAAAGACCCACAGGAACACCCAGTCCAACCATCCAAACCTGGTTCTTGTAGTCAGCCACAAAAAAAACTTACTGTCAAAAACACATAATGTTTACAGTTATCTATTTTGAGAGGTATTTCATAGCCATAATTGAAACAGTAGATGAAATAAACTCTTGGAAAGCATCTTCTTTAAAATAATGTTGTACATACAGGTATTTAGAATGATAAAAGAGAATCTCGATCTACCAACACATAATAAATTCACATAAAAATGCAACAAAAATAGTTCACATTAGGGAGGTAAGCAATGTTACAAGCAGAGGAAGACGTACAAACTCAATGTCCCCAGTGCACTGGGGTTTTCCGGATGTTGACACTGTGCCTCAGATGACTAGAGAAATGCTAATTCCAACACAAATGGCCAACCAATGCAAGAATACAGAAGCCATCCTATTACATCCAGCCAAACCATAGATGTAGTGCTGACAAGAACATATTTGCTCAGGGAGAATAAAAAAGCCACAGAGGAAGAGTTAGGAGTTATGTCTCCCTTGTGGTAGGCACTGTATACCCTTGTAATAAGAAGTCTGTCTGCATCTCAGCAGGCTTACATTTCACGCAGTTTGCAGACACTCAGAAATAAGTTACTTTAGCCTTGTGAAGCTTCAGTATTCTACAGTTCTTAGAGATTCTGGAAAAAAAGTCTGTATTAATTTAACTGCTTATTTTAAGAATTTCAAAGAAATAACAGAAAAAAATATGTCACTGAATTTTTAAGTCCTGAAGACAATCCAAGTGGCTACCTTCAAATGGGGTACCCATCTGTAGGGATAAAAGAGCGCTATAATGCGTAGGGTCAACATTATGTGAGGAGTACTGTATTCCTGTTTTAACACATGCAATTTGCCATGATGAATATCTTAAGACCAAAACAGTTATTTACTTAATACTGAATTAAAGGCGATCTATTTTATTTTTTGCTACGGAATGTTGTAGAAACCAAAATCAAATAGGATCACAAAGAGACTGAATAAATAAATGAAGGTTAAGATCATTGGTGAATACAAATCCAGGACAGGTCAAGACAGAAAGGAGGTGTCTGTGACAAGAGTATAATGGTTAAGGCCACTTGTGAGAAGATGGCTTTAGGCACCTAGGTTTTGTGTTATTTAGAGTACTTTACACTAAAGCAGAAGTTCCTATTTAACCTGTGGAGAGAGTTGGGTGACTTCTGAAGGTTGTTCAAGTACCTGAAGGTAAGCTGCAAAACCACTGGGATAGATTTCATTACTAACAAAGATCATATTTTTACTACTGTTTGCCCATTTGGCTGAAAGGAACAGCAACAATCAAAAATTCTTGATAAGAAATCTTCTTTAAACTCATTGTCTCATCTGCCATGCACCGTAACAAGAAAATGATATGAAAATAGCTGTCACCTTTCACAAAGTGCGCCTGCTAGTGTTTCCATCATGCAGCCCAATAAGCAGCCTCTCTCCTGTAAAAATCAAGCTCTTCACCGTTTATGGCTCTTCATCCACACACAGAGACATTTTTTGCCATACAAATACAGTTTCAAATGTAAGTGGATCACACTCCTTTAATAAAGGACAAACCTTCCAGTGTATGAACATGCAGCTGTAAAAATCTACTTCCTGTAATAATTATTCCCTTTAGGCAATTATTCCCTTTTGTAAAATTTAGACTCATTCACTCTGGCTGCAAGCAGTCAAAACTTGCATGGTTTTAGGAATATCCCTTCGTTTTTAGTAAACGCCTACTTTTTGATTTAAAGAACTAAAATCAGCATACAGACTTGAATCTCCAGATGTAGGACATGTTAGATCACTGTGGCTTTTAAGTGCACAGGAAATCTTTTGGTGAATGCTTAGTGCATGCGGTACTTTTGAAGTTGTCCATTATCATTTTCTCCTTCCTCCTGCCCTCCCACACAAACTTTCTCCTGTGCTTTTTGTTCTTGTTTTATGTGCTCCTTGGATGGTAATGCCACAGAGCTTTGAAGGTCTGTGGTGAGGTCTGGCATTCCACATCTAGGCTGAATTGCTTTCCTTTCCAAAGGGGAGGACACAACACAGCTGCCTAAATATAGGCACTAGTTCTGTGTCATATAACAGCTTATCCAAGGTACGTGCATGGAAACAGCAGGCATGGCACAGGCCTCTGGGGAAAGTTGCTTTTCACCGTACTAGCAAGAGATAGGTGAGACATTCCTCAGTGCCTGCAATAACAACGCACAGCTACGGTCTAGTGGCTGAATTCTGCTCTGACATTACTGAGTGAAGACAGAAAAATTGGTCTGTATGTTACTATATCGTTATTTAAAATGTTCTGTGTTTAATTGCTGTCATGAAATTCCTTTGTTTTCCCATTACTAAGGAAAATTAAAGGCTTTCTCTTTTCCCACTTACATCTCATTTGAGAAAATGCATCTTTCATGAGTTAATAATTTGTGAATTATTTAAATATTCAGGTTAATTTAAGTGTTCAGACTTTCCAAACAGCACTAGATTAATTCTAGGTTACTACCATTACGATTTTTCTCTTTATTAATATGTTTATGAGCCATGATTTGAATAGGATACTATATGCTCTTTCCTGGGGAGTATATACTACAGCTCCTATGGTACATTTATAAATACTGTAGTCATTGCAAATGTTTCACAGATTGAATTTATATGAGATCATAGAGTAACTCATTATAAGAAGGAAACTTATATACTGCATATATAGCATATACGCATATATATGGTTACAGTCTGCAGGGCTGCTATGTGAAACGGAACACTCATTTATTTAGTGTATATGAAACATAAGTCTATCCTATATAAGATTCAAGACTGCAATACTTTCATGATAGACACCTGTAACAAGTCTTTCTAAAATATGACTATCGTTATCACAGAACCTGAAACCCTTTGCCCTCATGCTGACCCTGTGACACGTGGCTATCCCCATTTCTGTGAACACAGGGACAGCATAGGCTGGGAAAGAGATACCCTAAGGGAAATTTATGATAGCGTAGGCACTAGAAACAGTACCACTCATCTTAGCCTGTATAATCAATGCTCTTCAATGACCAGAAATATGCATTGTTAATTTGTGTCTCTCACTTTAGTGAGTTATAGGGCAAATTCATCATCACAAGTTTTGTTAAATACCCTTCTTAAATCTTCTAGTAATATTGTAATAGTCATAAACTTTGGTGCTCATATAAAAGATAATGGTTAATACTTAAATTTAACAATCATCATAATGTGTTCATAAAGGAGAAATTAAATCTACTTGTTTTTTTAAAAAAGGCTTTATATTAGTAACTCTTATGGGCTGAAAATAGAAGATACTGAAGCCAATCAATAATGTTGAGCAAATAATTTATTGGTTTACATTACTCTAGACAAGTTTCAGCAGGAATTCAGCAGAGCCCCAGTAGACTGCCTTTAGGAATGAAAGAAAAATTTCTCAGCTGGTTTGAGGGTAGTTGTTCAGTTTACCTTCTGGATAGCAGATAATTGGACTCAGTGACCGAGAAAGTCTTTTCCAAGACCTTATTCCTCTCTTTAAATTTCTTATGGGTGCCTGCAACATTTTCCTTTCTAGGTTTTTATTTTTGTTTCAAGGAAAGTTGAACAATTTAAAACTTAAAGGTTGAAATTAAACTTCACTGAACAGAATGTTCTTAATTCATTGGCTTACTCTCTTTTGAGTCCTTTTCTTTATATTTGTATTTATCTATTTCTCATTATTTCAGTCAGTTC
>PPHD01010860.1:0-19280 GCA_002909625.1 Bambusicola thoracicus | reverse complement strand
GTGACTCCACCACCTCTCTGGGCAGCCCATTCCAGTGCCTGACCACCCTTTCAGAGAAGCAGTATTTCCTAACATCCAGCCTGAATCTTCCCTGGCGCAGCTTGAAGCCATTCCCTCTAGTCCTATCACTGTCACATGAGAGAAGAGGCTGCCCCCCAGCTCACTACAACCTCCCTTCAGGTAGTTATAGAGAGCAAATATAATATGGGTGTACATTAAGTACATGTTAAATTACATAAATCTAAACCTTACGAGCCTACTTGTACATTAAGGAAGCCATAGCAGAGATCAGGGCTTTAGAATGTTGTGTGCTGTGTGCAGACACCTGTATATCTGTACATACACATCATGCATCTTTGAGCACATAGCTGTCAACACTTCAGCAACGTATGCTACATTTTATCCTTCTATATTGTCCTAAGTTCTGCTTCTGGTTAGAACAGCACCAAGAGTAGATGATACTGAAATACAGGCAATCAAGACAAGTACTGAATTGTGCTGAACCTCTGTTGCATGGGATGGCTTTTGTTACCACCCCAAGACAGCAAAACAAAAACTTGGATATTGCATAGGTATGGATGTAATCATTATTACTATGAATGAATTTTCAGGAGTGGCAGAAATTACTTTCAGCAAATGTAAAAAAAAATACTCAGCAGGCAATTAAAAAAATGATGCTTAGTCATGAAATTGTTTCATTTAGCTTGTAGTTTTGATCTATCTACCTCTTAATTATTAAAATCTACCCCTTGCACTTCCACGTCATATCATACTTGATGTTGTCAGCCCTCCACAAAGTACAGAGGAAGTACGATGTTATCCTGCAGATGCTTATCCACACTTCTGTCTACTTCTGATTGTTCAAATCAATCCTATTTTCCCAGCACATTAGTTCTGCTGTATCCGATTCCATACTCCTATTCCTGCAACTCGTTGTCTTGTTTGGTTCCATTTCTCCTCTCCACAGCAGGTGTTGCAATGCTCAGGTTACCCCCAGTCAAGTCTAATATTCTCCAGAGGGCACAAGCTTCTTGCATGACAAGTTCTGACTCAGTCTACTCTAATACTGCTACTCACAAAATACAAAAGTAAATCATGAACATTTACAGCACTTCTATCATCCTCCATATTAGAAGTCTCTAGATTGTGAATTGCATTGATCTAGGATCTCAGAGTATCATTTATATTTCAGATACTAAACATACAAAGCAACTTCAAAGATTTCAGTATCTCTGCTTCTGTGAGTGTAAGTATGTAACACAAGGAAAAAAAAACATTCTGTTAAAAATAATTTGCAACAAAGTCTGTGCAGACTGACCAAAAACATATTTAATTCACTACGGGATGAAACCAGATGAAGAATGAAGACCTATTAGACATATTACTTGAAGCTGGTGGAAACAAATTAGTCATACAAATACTTGCCAGTAGTATTCACCCAGCACTCCTATGACACCTCGGCCACCTAGCTCATGATTTTGTCCTTGGTTTGGCAATATTTTAGTGTATTTCTAAACATGATGCCCTAGAAATTTCCAGCCAGCTCTTGGACATAACTGATTTTACAGTTCAAGGTTCAGACACAGACATGATCTTGCATGAGATCTGTTCAATATGTGACATACACAGCAGGAGTATTTGCTTTTGCCAAGATGATGTATATTTTTGCCTTTTCCAGACATTCTCACAAACCCTGTTCAACCCCTTTGTAAGCCATACAGCTAGTGAGCTACAGATTGGCCACTTCTGCAACATAAATATGGAAACCATCAACAGAAACCCTCATCTTTCCTTTAAAGAACCTAGTCTTAGTGAACAAAGTGTAACACTGAAGTCAATCTCGCAGACTCTGTTTACAGAAGGTGATACTCACAGTATTACTATCATTAAAATGAGATTCTGAATCCAAACAAACTATGAGCCAGGTCCTTCCAGTTGGAGAAGGGGCTGTCTCACTGAATTTAATCTCTATACTCTGCTGTGCTCCTCACGGTGCAAGAACAAGTCTTGACAAACAACTCAGCTCTCCTGGTTGTTTTGCTCTCCATGCTACCAGCAGGTTCAGACATGGATTGTGTTTTTGTGTACAAAGGGTGGTATTGATGGAAACAAACAGTTGAAGCTTGTGGGACAAGTTCTTCAGGTGGCTTATGGGAAGGCGCCTGGGATTTTCCCTGTTGTTCTTCTTCCTCATTGTTACACCTGCCTCCCACTATCCTCAGCCGAATTTACGTTAGATTTGATCCATACCAGAAATACCAATACTGTGCCAATGGCAACTTAGAGGTGGCTTGTGAGACATACTATCAGATCTTTATAAAAACTTAGGCTGACATGGCAATTTGAAGTCAGATGTTCCCTGATCGGAGTTTTCTCTTTCTTTTCCACCTTATTAGAATTTCCATCATTGTAACTTTCTTAACTATAATTTCCTCAGATACAACTCATCCTCTCCTTAACTAAACATTTTGCTTTATGCATTATTTGCACATTTTAGTAGTTTTGCTGTAAATTCCAAACTGAAGTTTTAACAGTTTGTATTCACATGACTTAAAGACAGAAAGGGCTAGTTTGATTCTGGTCTGACTATATATCAGCAGCCATTTTAATGAGACCAGAAACGTTGTTTGGCTAAGCAACTTCTTCAGAAGGGAATCTCTTCAGAAGACAAGTCATAGAGTGACTGTGTGTGAACTTTCTTCCAAAGGTTTCTGTAATCATTGCCAATAATACATGACCCTATAGCTGAACATCTGCTTTCATCTTCTACTCAGTTCTTGTTAGGCTTTACTGTGTCTTAAATACATACATACAAATACATACTTACTCAGTTTTGCTACCCCAACAACTGTATGTGGTAAACAGGTAAACCATTCACTCTTCAGTCTTTTTTGGAGTAGTAATTTCAGTAGCAGTTTTCTAAAACCTTCTTAAAACATGAGCAACATTTCAAAATGTGCATCTCAAATACATCAAAGATGTATTCCATTCCCAGATGTAAAACAATCGGAATCTTTATGAATAATACACTGAAAAGTCACAGAATCAACCACAGTGCCAGCCAGCTGTTGAATGTCAGCCTTTGTTCTGCGTATCACAGGAAGCATGGAGGAGCAGGATAATGCAGATGCCACCAGGTCTGCTTCAGTTGTGAATGAATAAATAGACTCAATTGTGTCATAACTTCTACATGATCCTGTAGGGTCTACATCCCTGAATAACAATAATTTCCAGCTACGAAACAATTCTTAATCACGCAACTACAATTCTCAGTTGTTTGGTGATTATGTTTATTCACTGGGAATTACTTTGCAGTTTCACTATGACATCACATATTCCAGTCGTAAGAGACAATAGATGATGCCTTTTTACTTTTCTTTTTTAATGTGGATAGGAGATGGCTAAGGTCAGGTCCTCTAAGGAGAGTTCGTCCTTTAATGTTATTTGTTTCAGACTGATCCCAACTACAGTTTCAGTTCCACCCAACCTGAATACTTTTTCTTTAAAGAAAAAGTTGGACTGAATTAATTTCTGGTTTGAATCGGTGGGCATGTACTGAGTATAAATCTGGTCCAAAGAAATAATGATGGCAAAGAAATTGAGCTACATGATTTTCTGTGCTAAATACAAAGGTTGGATCTACCTGCTTCACTCAGCCCTTTCTGCAGAAATGTGCAAACTAGAAGACAAGCCTGGAAGAAGAAATAAAACACTATCAGATATATCAGATGCTGTATGCTAGGTAATTTTCATATCCGTCATATGTTTTTTTGCCCTTTAAAATACATGTAGAGTATCACTGTCTTTACCTTGATCCACAGCACATTATGGTCAAAAATCCTTATTTCTAATTAGTAATAAAAATAAATAAGCAATAGTACCTGACAAGGAAATTACATTTTGAGCTACTGATGACATGCCTCCGGGTATTGGCAGAAGCACATTATTGTGAAATGGAATTTAAATTTGGGGAAAAAAAAAAAAAAAAGCAGTGAGAAGAACTGGAAAGAGTACAGCACATTCAATGGCAGATAACGCCACAAACAGGAATTTCCGGACAACCAGTCACAGTATCTCTGCTCACACCAAATAGAAGCATGATGATGAATCATAAAGCTGTAGAATCTGCTGAGCACACAACTGTACTGCATGCAAACTGTTCATATTATGGGAATGAGCAGAGATGAATCCTGCACAAATTCATCTCCTTCTTTAGAAAGCAAGATGTCATCACATATGTGACTATCACAGGTCTACTGGAAGCCAGGTGTGCATTGAAACCCCGTAGGTGACTGGTGCCACAGAATAATCTGGTGACCTTGTAGGTGCAAAGTCTGATGGACGGAAGATGTGTGGAGAGTTTAGGAATTACTGTAGCTCATCAGCAGTTACAGTAGGCAGCAAGAACAGCTGAGGCTCACTCAAATGTGGAAGGTCACACACATTAATGAATGGAAGAATCCTTCAGGATCCAGAAATAAGTCGCCAATTCAGTGTAGCTGTCAATCAAATGAAGTGACTAAAGCCTGCTTCCTTCTGCACTGATAAGAAGTGATACATACAACAGAAAACAAGAGGTTGATTTCCTTTGTCAGACTTCTGTTTGTACACTGCTCTAACTTTTCATTTTGTTTTCAGTCTTGCTTTAGCACTGTAAAAAGGTACTAGGAAGACTGGAGTCTTCTTATTCTTGGCACAGGATGAGACATAATATATTACATCAATCTGTGCAACCAGACTGCAGTTAAAGGAACCTCTTCTAGCTGTGCTTGAGCATACAAACATGTCAAAAGGGCACACTGCAGTTATTTAACCCAATTATCTACATAAAATAAGTTACTGAATTCCTTTGAACTAACTTCTATATCAAAAACTGTAATTGAGGTTGAACATACATATTTTAGACAAATATTTCTAGAACTGTGTAGGTGAAAAATCTATTAAAATGCTTGGTAATTTTTTGAGCCATTTACAATGCTTCTTATTGCTCATTGTTTCTGAAATTGTCTGACTTCAGATCTAGATATTGATTCATATTGTTCATTATGTCTTGTAGTGACCGAATCTGGTTTTTGTGAACATGAAATAACTAAGCCCTTAAAATTTCTCCTTAAAAGCTACATTGTCTAACACCCTAGTTTATCTCTTAGCTCTTTCTGAATTCTCTGATCTTTTTCTCAATCTATACCTAAAATAAGAATGATGCTTCCTTTAGCCTATAGGAACAGAAATGCTTCATTTCTGTAGTCTACAGAATAGTGATTTAACGAAGACTACTATTCAGGCAGTGGCTACCAGTTGGGTTGCAACAGCCTCCACTACCAACACAAGGTGGGGAATGAAAGTTTTGAGCACAGCCCTTGTGGAAAGGACCTGGGGGTATGGGTGGATGGCAAGCTGGGCATGAGCCAGTAATGTGCCCTTGCAGGCCAGAAAGCCAATCTGTATCCTGGGCTGCATCAAAAGAAGCATAGCCAGCAGGATGAGGGAGGTGATCCTGTCCCTCTGCTCTGCTCTGGTGAGGCCTCATGTAACTACAAGGAGGTAAACAATTATAAGAAATTAACAAAACTTCCCTGAACTTCCCCAGAAAAATTCTGTTTTATTCACAGCAAAGGTTCAGAACAGCTCATGTTCTGAGAAACTTGGGCAGGGAAAGACAGAGGACAGTGTTCTCTGCAGCTAGTGGTGTCACAGTGTTCGTGTTCACAGTACCTCCAGAATATTGAGAGCAAAAAGCAACTAGGACGAGTTTCCAGGAGCAGCTAAGGACTAGAATCACTACATAAGGAACCAACAGAGTAGCTGATTGTGTATCACAGAGTTCGAGATCATACTGAAAGGTGGCAGAGCAGTAGAAGTACCATCAGAGGTAGAATAAAGCGCAAAGCAGCTCCCCAGAGCAAAACAGTTTAATATACAATCCCTATGCAAGGGTCCCCAGCTAACTGCTCTGAGTTACATCCAGCACTGTTCTGGATTCCAACAGTTCCAGGGAACTAAGCCTAATTCTCCCCTACCTGCCCGTTGCAAACTCAGCATAATTGAGGATAGAGGCCCTTGACCTCTCTCTGATTCTGTCCCAGAACACTGCCATTGCCAGCTAATGACCCTGAGCTATGTATTTAGAAGAGTGGGAGCACGCTGAAGAACATTCCTATGAATCACATAACCCCAGAGGAATGTAGTTTTACAATCTTTCTTACCAGTGGGGAAAGAACTTACTGGCACCAAAACTTGAATCCAGATGTTTTCACCAGACACAATTTTGTTTTTCTTTGCGTTCAGTCATGACACTGAATACTGCTTACAGTTGCATTAAATTAATGCAGTTGCAAACTGTCAACATTCCTTACACATTTTCATCCCGTACTGTGCAATATGCATTTCTTTTGCTCCAGCAACACAAAAGTTCACTCTTGCACTCTTTCCACTGAAAAGTTCAAAAAAGATTGAAATTTAGCTAATGGTATATTTACAGCAGGTAGTTTTTCCTGCCTGTCCCCAGTACATAAGTCCTGCTGCTGATTATATACAGATTCATACAGATGTGCCTACACGTACAAAGATTTACAAACTGTGTAGCCATTTAAAGCCCAATAAAACTGAAAGCCTGTTCAAAAATCCAGCAGCTGGTCAGACATACGCATATATGACATAACATAAACAATGACTGCCAGTGGGATTACCCCTACAAAGTTAAACACATGCACTGTGGCCTGCAAGCTCAGTCCTGAGAGAATAAACCTCAAGTTAAATTTCCACATGGATCTGCACTGGTAATATGCAGTAGAAAAAGTCAGGAACCCCTTCTGAGCAGGCATAAAATGACAAACTGGAAGGACATTAAAATTAATACATACAAATTAATTTGTAAGTGCTGGGAAAAATAGATGCAAATATTTGATTGTTTTGCTTCAGCAAATAAAAAAATCAGAAAAACCACTGCAGATCTAAAGAATATTTTTTACCTTTTTTTTTTTTTTTTTTTCTTACAGAAGGGCTGAAAACTGTGCTTCATTTCAAGTGCTTTCAAGGAAGGTAAACAATTAAGAGATCCAATGCCTAACCTCCTGGAAAAAGCAGAGTTTACCCTCTCAAAACCGTATCTTAACCACAAGGTCATACACACTGGCACTGCCTTATGTCCTTACACTGCAAGTTTTCCTCTGTTGGGTGAAATATTGACCAGGCACTCAAAGGGAGATCAACTGAAAAATGATTTTTTACTGCTGTAGCTAGATCATTTTCTTACTCACCTTGACCTAAATAGTTCGTTTAGCACTTTGATCTTACTTAAAAATATTACTTCCATTACATATATTTATGAACTGGAAAATAAACTCTCTCAGAATTGTAGAACATTATTTTCATTGCTGTTTCACCCATGCCAGTAAAAATTGTGTCATAAATGCACACATTCACAGCACAGAATACAAATGGAGACTTTGTCATTTTGCATGTGCTCAGTCTTGTGATGGCCCATGTACTACCACACTAGGATGCCTAATGCAATTGCTGTAGCAAGCAAGGAAAGCAAAGTCAATTTTTCTTGAATTTATTCTAAAAGTAAACTTGGCAGCCAAACTAGTCTGATATATTCTGAATAAAGCAGACTTCGCTAAAGAGCCTGGGGAATGAGTGATGTGCTGCTCCTGCTGGAGGCTGTGGGACAAGCAGCCGATGTTAGTACGGTCTCTGTCACTGGATGTCACCGCTCTGTGACACTTACATCCCTGCTGTTTGCCACAAGAGCAAAATACAAAATACTCCCAGAGCTCCTGTTCTTTTCAGAGGTGTGAAATGAGTCCCAGTAAGATGACTGAAATACACTGAAATGAGTGCAGTAAGATTTCAGGATGCTATGAGTGTTGTAGTTCAGACTCCTTCTCATACCGAAATCTTGGCACTCCAAAGCAGCTAAAAGTGTAGCTTAGGCAGGTATATTCTCATTAGCTGTAGTCACAAAGGTTCACTTTATCAGATGTATCTGAGACTACGATTGCTTTCTCCGTCAAAAGGCTCAGCATTTTCAGCAGGACAGGGACTTCCTAAAGCTCTGAGTTTTGCAGAGAAGTAAACTTCTTCCCTAAGCAAGAGGTTGAGGAAGTTTATCAGTAAAGGTCCCATCCAACCAGCATCTCCATTACTCTCTTAAATAAAGATAAGACTGATATCCTGAAGTCAGGAAAAAAACAAATAATTGCATGTCAATAAAAACAAAAGTTAATGCATCAATACAGCAAAATAAAATTGGGTGGGAAACAGGCATGCAGCCTGCCTTTAGTAAAACCTGAATATAATCCAAAAACACAGCCTATAATAC
Source organism: Bambusicola thoracicus (assembly GCA_002909625.1). Classification (NCBI taxonomy): domain Eukaryota; kingdom Metazoa; phylum Chordata; class Aves; order Galliformes; family Phasianidae; genus Bambusicola; species Bambusicola thoracicus. The sequence continues at coordinate 10,954 of PPHD01010860.1, read as the reverse complement.
TGCCAGCTCTCATCTGTTTTGTGATGGATCTCAGTTTTTAACTATTTCAAGGCTAAGTGGATTGCAAGTCCTGTAAATATTACAAATCTTAATTCTAAATGTTGGTATTTTAGTCCTGTCAGTGAATATGCTTTCACTTGCACCAAACTGTGAAGTACACAATTATTCTTCCCAGCACCGAAGACCTTTACCGTGCTTTTCAAAACTACCCTGTCCTGGGGCTCAGTCAAATTTTCCCAATGTAGGACTATGCTCATTATCATCCTACTTCTTAAACATTCCCTCCCTCTCAACTCCCACCCTTCTAATCTTCCCAGAAGGGACACACCTGTATAACTCTTCAGACAGAAAAGCAAAGTAAACAACCTCATAGCATTGTGACTGAACTCTTAGGGTACAGTATGTTCGGGACTTGCCAGGTTTCTCAGTTGACAGCCTTATTTTGGACACGTGCTGATAAGGACAAATGAGTTTGTATATTTCCTCAAAAACTCCACGTTCCATTAATGAGCACCTGGGAGGAATGACAGGTCTAGCAATAACCCTGATATCCCACTCCACGCAGCTTTTTAAAGTACATATTCTAGAGAACCCTGTAATTATCCCATAAAGATTAGACGATCCCTTCACTTGGATACACTGGAGCAAAGTTTTTCATTTGAAAGCAGTAACTGGCTGAGAGGTTGTACTACAATTCAGCCTTATGGCTTAAGCATATGAAGTTCTCATTTATGTATAATGTCATCCAATATTTTTAACCACTTAAGGGGTAAACATTTTGTGCTTCTGTGACATAATTGATACTAAAAGGTAGTTGCTTGAATTGCAACTATTTCTTTTCTTTCTTATTTGTTTCCCTAGGTCTTTACAGTGCTACATCAAAGAAACTCTGACCATAAAGAAATTAGAAAATTCCAAAAGTGAGACATCAGCAAAGTATGAATAAGATATTCACCAACACAGATATAATAATCTAGACTTTAAATAACACTTCTTCCAAGCAACAGTTTTCTGTTACGGTTCCTATCTGTGGACAATGTTACTACACTGATGTGGAAATTGGTATCACTGTAGAAAATTTTGTATCGGAAAAATAAAGTAATTATGGAACAGGACATGGAGACATGGGGAGAAGACAGCGAGTAATAATAAAGTACACCATTGGGTGGCAGAGTCAAATAGACATGGGCTCTGGAAGATGTCATTTTTCACTGTAAAAATAATTAATACTAATGGTGAAAAGATACATCAACAGCTATTACAAGAAATGTAAGGCAGAAATAGTTCATTCAAAATCACTCATAAGTTCTCCCTTCACAACTTGGTAACACAAATGCATAGACTGAAGATAAAAATCTAAATATTAATTTGAATTCTGAAAATCCTGTCTCAGGAGATTTTTAAATTTATAATGATACTGTTATTGTCTGAATCCTTCTGTGTGCTATAATTAAGGAAAAAAATAGTATATAGTAACGTAAACCTAAGCTGTCATCAGAGGATCATGCAAATTTGTGTACTCTATTTGCATCCCCTGTTCTTCAAAGCACAATACTAAGATGGGAGGGATCTGCTGTACTAAGATAAGAAGGACCTTTCTGCATCTAGCAGCTGGTAAGTGTCTACTTACCATGACTACTGAAGTGTCTAATTTACCATTAAATATAATGAATCAAATTCTGTTCCATTTTTACAATAGAAATTCTATGAGAAAAGACTCTAGAGTGACTCAACATGAGAGACCAAATCCGGTTTCTTAAATGTATATAAAACTGCTACCCAAGTAACATTTCCACTCTAAACATAACCTACATGAGAACAGTGGAAAGTCCTTAACATTTTGAGAAAACCTCTGCCGCTAGAAGAGATCATTTCTCATACAGATGGACTGGGTAGGAGTCAGGCTTTCTGCACACGCTGGCAACAAACAGGGCTCATTGGAATGTGCTTGGCATAGCTTCCTCCTGTCTTCAATACAACACACTGCATATCACTCTCTCCCAATTGCTGGAGATGGCAGAGCATAACGCAGCAGAAATGGTAACTGGAAAGGTACCAATGGCACAGTATATCCAAGAGGAAATGGTTTGCCTGAGCTTCCAAGTCTCTTCCTCTTATGGGATATGTCTATGCAAAACTGATTCAGTAAGGTTAGCGAATCGTAAGCACTAAGACCACTTTTGTTCCCTTCTCAACAGACAGAAAGACATTTCTACTGCCTGTGTGTATGCTTCCCGAGAGAGGGTAAGAGACCTCTTCGTGGAGTTACCAATCAAGTATTTCACATACTGAGAGAAGTGGAAAAGCAAGTAGAAAAGTCTGGAAAGAAGCCAAGCAAAACACTATCATTCAAACATTTTGCATTACGCAAATAAGGACAATCCCAAAAATCACTAACAGTGCTTCAAAAATAAGCATAACGTACATCACCTTTTGCTCTGCTCATAAGGTCAATACCAAGGTGACATAAAACAATACATCAACAGAGATAACAGTGCTGTTTCAATACCAGCAACAGCTTCATGGCCACGGATCCTGAGTAACTTGCTCTATGTTGGTCTTGCTTTGAGCTGGAGAGTTGGACTAGATGACTTCCAGAGGTCCCTCCTAGCCACAAATATTTAATGATTCTACGATTTCTTCACAAAAAATCCTTAAGTCCAAACTAAGCAGTATTTTTAGAGTAATTTTTAAAATTTCTGCTACAAGGTAACTTTGGCATTGTCCCTGTCTGCTCGAGTCCTGATGATTTTCAGTGCCCCTTCAAACATACTTAATCCTTACCCAATAAGGGCATTTTTTTGTGGCATAATTTTTTAATACATTTCTTTTAATTTTATTAAATCCAAAACATTACATACAAACACAAACGTGTTTACTGAACAAAAATTATAGGGGTTAACCTACGAACTCACCTGATATATAGGCCTCAAAGGTAGGAATCGTTCCTTATCTCATTAATCATTTCATTATCCATCAAATTTACATTTTTCAGTAGAGATAGATTCTTAAAGGAGGACATAGAGAATAACATGCTTCAGCTTTATGTAGCACCTGCCTACTTAATTTTTGCATAGTTCGTTTGAGCACATAAGTCTGTGAGATTCATCTGCTGATAAAACATGAATGTTACACTGATTGAACAAGGAAGGAAGTATGTCTGGGTGGGAGAAGTTGAAACAAGGATGCACTGATGGAATTCAAGGCAGAGAAAATAAATTGCTGCAGATATTGCAGATCCTAGCAGATATTGCTAGGATCTGCTGGGTCCTAGCAGAACAAAGAGGCACTCGAACCTAGCTCATTTAACTGTAGTTTTAGAATTCCGGTGTCCTAGGGAGGACCTATAAAATTATATCTAACCTTGACTTGAGGGTGTCTAATGATAAGATTCTGACTAAAGGCACATGGAGAATTACATATGAAACTGAAGAAGAGTTCTGTTGCCAGCATGCTAAGGCCCCCGTACATAACTTCATTACTGTGGAACCTTGCCTTGGGATAATACAAATGAATTTCTCTTTATGCTGCATTGACACATCAAAGTAAACCTTCCTGGATGACTGTTATAGGTAATTCAGCCCTCTTTGAGATCTGGGGCAAGTGAAACTTTATCTCTTTCCTCCATGTGATTTCTCTAACACTGGCTAGCTTAACTGTTCTGCTTAAGATTGAGCTTGCTTATAAACTTCAACACAGAATGTCACCAGTGAAGATGAACACAAGACAGTTGTGAAAATGTCAGCCTTAACTTCCATGGGGCGTTTGCTACTTTTACACAACAATAAAATTTGAAAAACAGAAGAAATACTACTTATTCATATAAGTAAAGACTTTGGCAAATTGAAAGCGATCAGCGCAAGGATAATTATCATTATTACATTTTACAAAAATAAATTATGAGACAATGTAGAGTAAAATATAAACAAGCTATTTCTTTTTTTTTCTTCCATGTTACAAACGCGTTTGTTTTTTTCCCCCGGTCTTCTCTAAAGGACGTTATAATTTATCGTCTCAAGCCATATTTGGTATTTAGTGCCTGCAGAAGCTTGTGAAAAAAAGAGCTGTTTGTTATACGAAAATGAAAACATGTTGTGGTTTCACCTCAATTTCTTTCCTTCTCTCCCACTTCTAAAGAGAAGAGATAATTTTAAGAAGCAGAAAAGATAAACAAATAAGATATACAAAAATATAGAAACATAAACAAAAAGAACTCTTAGGTTAGGGAAAAAATATAACTATTGCCTGGGGTAAAGTATGTGAAAAGCCGTGATTTGTTCAAGGGCAGAATTTTGGCATTTTTCTTTAGCTTCAAGTAAATAAATAAAACAAAGAGAAGTCTTTTCATTTGATTGTTTTACAGTGCCTGAGGCTATGTACATTGGACGCTGTTTGCAACTGTTTTCATTTAGGGATGAGTGAAGTGGTTCAATTAAAACATGAGCTGTTCTGAACCTCTGCTGTGAATAAAACAGGATTTTTCTGGGGAGGTTCAAGGAAGTTCTGTTAAGTTCTTGTCATTGTTTACCTTCTTGTACTTACGTGTGGCGACACAGTCTGGATACAGAAGTGTCACCATATAAGCCAGTTTGATTATATTGTGCATAATTCTTATGATCAGTACAGTTTGAACTGGCTGGTCTAACAGCATGGAAACTTGGGAGAACTAACCCAAATAAAATGTGCAGAAGTCCACCCACTACTAAGTTCCCACACCCATTACCGTGTCATTTACTTCTGTGGGGAAAAGATCAGTTGCAGTTTCTAAGAAAAAGAGCACTGGAGCACTAAAGCCTCAGACCCGGTCAATGCTACAGACCTCTGGAGGCTTATATTAAGAGGTGAGAGATGTAAAGAGGTACATAAGACGTGCTAGGAGAAACCCAGAATGCAAAAAAACCCATAAATCTGCAAAATAGCACTTTACTGATATGAGCTGTTTCTCTCTGAAAGGACAGCTATTATGTTTCACTGTACTGCTTTAGTGCCAAGTGCCCAAGTTGTACAGTCATGCTAGAGGTACCTTTGACTCCATGGCTTATTGGTATTTCTTACTTATCTATTTGGATTTCTTAAAAGCTTACTGCTTTTAAGCCTGGTATCTCAGGAAACTACAACCCCTGCAACATTCTCCTCTGTTCTGTAATCCATCTACTTCCCACATGACACCACTTCATTACACCCCTGTCCAACTCGCACTAAGCTGCAAAACCGCCCCAACTTACGATGTCAACACTCTTAAAAATGAAAGACATCCTAACAGATCAGTCTGACTGTAAGTGCCGCTATGGACCCCAACATCACCAGCTCAGTTACTCAAGGTCCTGCTGAGCGTGACCCAAGACACGGCTGCTGATGACTCCTCAAAGGCTGGTAAGCGCACATCCACTGCCATCACAGCTACACTTGTCACAGCCCACATAAATTCACAGTTATACACTATCATCAAAGAGGATATACTAAATAGTTTTGCTTTGCTTGCAGTTGGTTTCCTCACAAAAGGCTGGAAACCACTGCTACTGCTCACACATCTATTTCTTATGCTGACTGCTTGCTGCTCTCGTCTTTTCTCTGTATCCAGCCCTACGCCAAACTCCACTTGTCTGAAGAGTTTAAGGATTCCTTCTCTCCAAGCTGTCCTGAAGAGAACTGTCCCTGAGATTATAAATCTCTAATATTTATGGTACAATGTTTATAGTGCATACAGTTTCACCCAATAAAGGTGGTGGTGAATCAGTAATGACAAAGTTTATGCAAGATTCACACTCAAATAATCATATTGGATCAGGACAGAAAAGCGATCCACGCCAGTCCTGCTTAACAATTTTCAAAACAAAATTCCGATGAGCTGGGCATTATTATCATTGTCTTCATTATTCTGTTTTTCTTTTCCAAATTAGAAAAAAAAAAAACACAAAAAAGGACGATCAGTAAATTTCTTCTTCCTCCATTGCCCAACCCAGACTAATCACAAGGATCTAGTAGAGAATGGCTACAGTTTTTAAAATCTGCATTGAAACCCAGACTTTTTCACATCAATGCTGAAAAACGCTTAAACGCATACTTTAATACTGTGAGCAGTCCCACTGATTTCAAAAGAACAGTCAAAGCTAAGCATATACTGTTCATCTGGCATAAAAACCATATTTGCCACTTCAAGCAGAAAGTCGGGGAGTCATGCTTTCATTAAGACATGTGAGCTAGAAAATACATCTAAGAACCCAGGTATTTTGCTATAACAGGGTGTTGCTATTTAAACAATGTATTGCCCATCTTCTGGATGCCAAAATAGTTAGGGTTGTTATAACCATCTCCTGAAAGACTTAAAAGTGAATTTTTGTATTCATCCAGGAGTAGCAGCTATTAGCAAAATTCATTTTAAACTGTAATTCTTTTAAATCTGGACCACAGTGTCTTTTAGTTATGAAATAGAGTAGAACATTTATTATCATCATGTTCTGTGAGTGTGCACATTTGCAAGTATAAAGGTTAGAATGCTTAAGCTTCTTTTCACTGTGCCTAATAAAGGTGCCCAGACTACTCTTAGCTGGTCCTTAATTCACGAATTTCTGGCTTTATATACCAGAAGCCCTGTAATGCACTCCAACTGGTGTAACCATGCCACCTCTTCCTCTTTGGCAGCTATTTGACTGCTGATCCTCCATACAATTTACCTGTGTATCTTCTGTATATGTATTGGTTTACTTGGATAAAATCAAGAGCCTGCCCGGCTCTCCTGCCAAAACTATGGTTGTTCCAAACATTCAATTTAGATTTTCCATACATCAGCCTATTAAAAAACTCTGTGTAATTTGACTGAAGGTGAGCATGTCATAGCAGTTGTTCCTATCACACTGATTTGCTAATCAGCAAATCACAAAAATGAACAGGCAGTAAACTGAACATTTGCCTTCAGTTGAGAAGGATGTTTCAAGAGAAGATTTTCACTAAAAAAGCAGAGTGAAAACCCAGGAACAAAACATTATCATCACCGGCAAATTCCTGAATTTACAGGGGTAAATTCCAAATCGAATTGAAATTTTGAACAATCAGTTTTCCAAGTGTACAGATAAAAGAAGTGTATTGCCATGCTGAGTTAACGATGGATTATTTTTTATAGAAATGCAAACAATGTGAGCACACAGACATTTTTCATCCCTTTCAGTTTCTGAACACTGGACAGTAACTACTGCAGGCACAGGGTTCTTTTTCCTACTCTATTTAGCAGGCAGCATGCACTGACTCATCTTTCTTTCATTATAGTCATAGTGACCATCGCCAGTTTTGAATCCTCTCTGAGATTCCTTCTAGTTCTAGTAAGGAACACTGATAACATTTACATTAGCCAGTTGACTGATTACAAGCAGATTCCTGGCTCCGAAAGAGGCAACTACAATGTGAATTGAAAAATCCATTCGTTCATTCACTCCTTCCCAGCAGCATTCCTTGGCCTGGAGCCAGATACCATTTGACGTCATGGCTCTAACCAGGAACATAATGTTCTGGCACTGGGACAAAAGTTTTAAGATGGAAAAAATCAGCAACAAGTAGAAACTTATCACAGTAGCTGGGAGAGTGGGTTAAGACAAAGACCAGACAAGGGGCCAATTTGCAGAAAACCAAACACTTCTTTCCACTGTCTTCATAGTCACACCACAATCAATGTGCTGGGTAAAAAGATGAATTTCTGAAATACTGTTAAGCATATATAAAAAAGATATTAAGAAATATGTTGACAGCAAGAATTGAAATTGTTGCTGCACATAACTGAGTAACTGCCACACGTCAAAATTTCTGTCATCACTACTATAAGCTAGATTTTAATCTGTTATCTACAGGTGAGAGTGAATCAGATCCTGCTGTGTGACACTGTCATTTTTGGACATTCCAACACAGACACCAAAAATCAGCAGTAAAACTGAGGATTTTTACAGCTGAGGATTCCCACAGAGAAAGCAGTTCACACTGAATTCTTAATGAAACTGCAGGGGGAAGACTAGCAGAAGAGTAGGGAGCACAGTAAGAGATCTGATGTACTACAAAAATACTTCATAGATATTAAAAACTGTATCTGAAGAACTCTGAGGACACAAAGAACACAGCACAGACTGGCACCATCTGTTAGAAACCTGATTGCTGGTTCTCAAAAGCACCTTAGGAAAAAATCAGCTGATTTCAAGTTAGTGCTACAGAATCTTCCACAGAAATATACAGAATGGATTGTTAGCTTAGTAGCCCCAAGACTGGGGCCTTTTAATAGCACCAGTCTTAACTCCTGGACTCGAGAGTTGCAGTCAGTGACACCCAGAGCTGTATCATTCCAGCCACTGACTCCTGGAAGTTTATATGAGAAACTCCCCAAATCTTACAGTAGTGAAACTATTTTTGGAAAACAGAATCTTCCTTCAAAATTTAATACTGAAGTTATCCCTTCAAGAAAATCTGTTTCTAAAGTTGTCCACCACTATCCTATTTGTTGAAGTTCTTGAGCTCTGCACAAAAAGTGCTGAGTTTCAATTCGACAGTGGAATTTGAGGTTGCTCAGCAAACACCACCAGACAGCTCTCTGTATCTCAGTGGCTCTTCAAGGATTATACTCTTCTTCAATTCATAACAGGATGAACATCCTGGGAATGAGCTATGTACATCCTTCAGTGGTTTGAAAGTAAACTAGAATCATGCACATTACATTGCACGTACATTCTGAAAGCCAACTTCACCATTTGCTTTTGGCCTAGGTCATGACCATCAGGCTCATGGCATTAGTAAGCAGAGAATTCAAATCCATGCCCAGATGAATATACCCAGTCATTAGAGACATATGTAGAGAAAAATCTTCACAAACACTGTTTTATTGAAATCTGGAACTACTTAGGCTGAAATTAGACAAATAGGGACAACAGCATGCCCATTCTGCATGGAAATATGCCCTGCTCAAAGTACAGTTATCTGTTCCATGGAGAGTTTTAACTGGAGTGTCAGTGTCTAATAAATCTCTCATATATCTTAATTTTCTCATTATCCTTGTAGCCTGCTAATTAGCAGTGGCAATATAGGCATATTTAACTGCCAATTAACAATTACAAAATTCAGTACTGCTGAAATACCATCCTGCCTGGTCCCAGCACAGTCCTTGAGATGTGAGTTGGATTTGCACCTTTTCTGATCACAGGCAATGATATCCCCAGTGGTTTACCCAGCAACTCTTCCAGTTGTTCACGGGTCAAGCACTGCAGTACTCAGCACTGCTCATGGCCTCCTAGTTACTGGAGAGCTGATCACAATGCCTAATGTGGAACAAAATATCTACTTTCAGTTTTATCTCAAAAAGACAAAGTTAAAATTAGTTGTGAAACACAAACTTCCCTATCTCACAACATTAAAACACAGCAAATGGATGTTGAGTCAGATTAAACTATTTCAGAAAACCATGGGCTACAGCTTGTGAAGGGAAAAGAGGAGAGTGGTTTAGTAATGGGTAGAACTGGGCATGTTTTGCCTTGTACTGATAGAGACATTAGATAATGGGATATTAGGCTACTTCTGCTTTACCAGAGTTTTATTATTATTTACCCATGTTTAGGCAATACCACTGTTTTCAGTATTACGTAGACATAATTCTCCCATGCTTGACTTCACATTGATATAAGCTGCTTCGCAGAAGTGAAAAATTTAACACTTCACAAAACTTATTCAATTTAATATTTTCCACAATCCTTTAGGCTTTGAAGATCCAATGAACAATTCTCACCTTACCTCAACTGGATTTTGTCTGGGAACATTCCGGATTTTCTCTAATCCCTAAGAAACAGCTCCACTGTTTGTACAGTCATTCATTTGACAAGTTCTGTAGTAGTTTTAATAACTTATTTAATGGATATTCTCTTCTTCGTAATTTCATTGGGGTCAATATGCGTGCAATGTGCAAACCTAAATACAGGCAAACAAGCCCCAAACATTTTATTGTTCAAGCACACATTTTTTGGTTTCGAGCGCATACAGCCCCACCTATTGTAACCAATAATATGGTGCCAGAATTTCAAGCCATTAGGTGAGTCATGCATCCCATGGCATTGTTCATCTGAGTAACAGATGTAGGGCAAACATGATATGCACATGTCCCAGAAAAGGCAGATTGAAACCAAGATGAATGGTATTCAAAGGCTAAAAGCACTAAAAGCCATTGTATTTAAACTATTATTTGTACACTTGGGGCTGGACAGTAAAAAATTATTTGAGAAAAATTCTGAACTTCAAGCATGTAGCTGCATTCTGGCCTGGAACAAACCGTGGACCTTCAAATTTTTTTCCAAGACGGACCAGAACATGAGCACATACAGCCGGTCAAATTCCAAACAGTGGTTTCTTTAAGGGTCTTCTCTAAGACCGAGGAGACAAAAGTTAGTTCCTGTTGTGAGTCACAGTACTAACTACTGGAATTCTTCATTTTCCAGAATGGGAGGCTCTCTCATGTTCTTTTAATTTGATTAGAAAGTCCATTCTGATTCTAGAAACTTTTTATAAAAACTACTACGTATCCACAGAAGTTTTCTCTTTTAACACTACTTTTAGACCAAGAATGTTTGGCTAAAAAGTTCTCGGTACTCAATCACTCCCCTTACAAGCTTACATATATGCCTCGATTTTGGATATGGAAATCTTGAGCAATGGAATTCTGCGATTCTCTGAAACATTGCATGCTGGAATGTACTTCCTAGATCTACATGCTTCTTCACTCAAAAACAGAACAGTCCAACTCTTCTTCTTCTTTTTTTTTTTTTTTTGGAAGACACTTTTCCAGCACTTAGAACTGTGCTCTGGCAACTGATATTTTTCACCTCATAAAACATGATGTTCTAACAGTAGGGACTGCTTCGCTGTAACAAAAGCAAACTTCCTTGTTCCATTATAGAAATCCCTTACAGACTAAAAAAAAAAAAAAAAAAAAAAAAAA
>PPHD01010858.1:1661-19283 GCA_002909625.1 Bambusicola thoracicus | reverse complement strand
CCCGGTGCTCAGGTGAGTGCAGCGCCCGGATGGGGACGCCCGGGCTGCGCCCTGCCCTATCCGCGGCCGGGCAGCCTCGCACTTGGCGGAGTTTCGGTCTCCGGCCCCGGCTGCCCTTCTCGAGGACCTTTCGGGTCCGCCCCCGATCCGGGTTAGCGCTGCTCCGCGCGTCCCTCCGCGCGGCGGCTCATGATTCCCCTTCCCTGGGAGCGGAGCGGCTCTTCGCGTCGGGAGACGCCGCCTGGCTCCGGGGCTGAGCTCTGCGGTGTGCGTACAGGGGGGTTCCCGAGGAGACTTACGGCAGTGCCCCGCCGGGCTGCGGGGCCGCGTGGATGGAGCCGCCGAGCCCGGTGCTGACAGCCCGGAGGGGGATCGGGCAGCCCGGGGTGAAAACGGAGCTCCGCCGCGGGAAGCCCCGGGACGCGGCCGGGCTGCCCAACAGGTGCGCTGTCTGCGGGCGGCCGCTCCTCAGCTCCGGGCGGCTGTGCGGTGTGCGCTGCGCTGCCGGAGTGCTCCGAGATGCAAACTTCTGAGCAGGAGATGCTGCTGCTGTGCGTGGGTGTTTCCCGCGGTATTATTATTATTAATAGATATACATATATATTCCAAGAAAAAGTTTCAAGGGAGGTAACGGATTTTCAGAGAGGAACTCGGTTCCTCAAGAATTGCAACACTGGGGAAGGCTGCTGGTAGTATCGACCGTGTGCTTAATTTCCTGGTGGGCTTCTCGTCTGGTAGCAGATACTGTGACGGATGCATTTCTGTCTGCAGCGTTAGGAATGCTCGTTGGGGTGCCTTTGCTTTAGCACATGTGAAGTTCAGCTATAGCGTAAAATGCAAAGGGGAAAAGAAAGTCAGATGAAAATATTTATTCGAGTGTTCCGTGTAACCTTCCACGCTCCCCTGGATTCCCAACTACTGCCTGTTAAGTCAACTTTTAAAACAGCTTCTCCCTAGAGAGCAGTTCACATTTTTCAAGGGGAGAAAGGGTGGGTGAAATTGAATCGTCCAAATTAAGGCAAAATGAATTGCTTAATATTCAGAGGGGTTGATAAATGAACCATTAAATCAACACTTGCGTTGTGGCTCATTGAAAAGAAAAATGAACAGCTCTCAATTGTGTGCTGAGCAGAAGAGGTCGTGGTGACGTTCGTGCAGAGGTTTGCTGCCCTCCTGTTAATGGATCTGTGTGCTCTGTGACATTCCCTGTGCGTGGGGATGAACTGCTGTGCTCTGTGAGCACAGCTGTCCCACTTGCAGCATCGTTTCAAAGAGGAGAAGTCTTAGTCGTGTTTCATTCGGTAGACATTAACCTAACTCCATTGGCTTCTCATGGCGGTGTGCATCAGTTGAGGATCCGGTCCGGTATTACAGACTGCTTTTCTTTGTGAGGAAGAGTTCTATTCCGAATGCCAGTTTGAGACAAAGTGATCCTGATAAATGAAAAATAAGAGTCGTGATTTGGAAACAACCCCATCGAGATGGCTGAGAGTAAAAGCTCTTCAGAGATCTTTGCCTCCCAGTAATACGGTGCGTGAACTTTGCTCCCGAGCTCCGTGATTAACAGAGGTACAGCTGTTGCAATATGCTGGTTGCTGCTGAGGAATTACCTCCGTCTTTCCTCCTTGAAATCATTGGTATTGGAGAGCAGTGAAGGCATCGGCTCGCTCCTTATGGTGCCTCCTGGAGGCTTTTAGTGTTTTGTTTGAGGAATTGTGACTCGTGTGCCGTGTTTTCCTTTATTTGCGCCTCTCTGCAGGTGACTTAGAAAGGCTGTGGTGTTGCTTGCAGCTTTTAGAACTCAGGAAGTGGTGGTTCTTTTGTTGTGTGCTTCAGAGCGAGCTCTACAAGCAGGAGATTGGAGGAATAGATTCTCCTGTTCACTGCTGTAGGCAGGACTGGGAGTTGATGCATGGCTTTGGAAGGCTCCTTGCCTACCTTTCCTTTGGCCGAGGGTGAGCCAGCACGCAGACCTGCAGGCAGGCAGTTCAGGTGTTTGTAATTATGTAAAGGTGTTATGTAACCTGGGCTGCTGCTCCTTATTTAATGTGACGTGTGGATGCAGTGTGTGTGCACAGATCCTCTGGGTGATAGGTTATTAGGTGGTGCATTAGGAGCTGCTTGAATGTACAGAGAGCTTGGTAGGCTCTGTGATGAAGCAGATGGACAGGAAGGTATTTCCCTCACGAGAGGAGACTCTGGATCTGGAAATGCTTTCAGATAGTGTGCTGGTATGTGCATTTTGGAATTACTTGCTGTTCTCGTGGTCCAGGGTAGCTGCAGGTATGTTTCTGCACCAGCAGCTCTGGTTATGCTGCTCTTCGTGCACTCTGTGCTTAAAAAGAAAAGTAGTACAAAGTTGTCCTGGGAGCCAACCATCCCACCTAATGTTCTCCTGCTGCTTCTGTTTCCTTGCTTGCTATTTTTCTTTGAAGTCATAATGCGTTTCTTCAGTTCTTCTGATAAAGACCAACTTGAGCTTGCTGGGAAATGGTCACTCTGTGTTGCAAAAGCGCCAGCATCTCACAGACATTATTTTGGGAATACTGGAGGAAAATATAAAAGATTCACTTGCATTGATTAGAACCCCCAGGGCAGCCTTCTAACACCACAGTGGGGAAAAAAACCAACCTTCTCTCTTGTCTCCTCCAGCTTTTATTTCATCTGTGAGAACCTGAGGCTTTGTTATCTGCTTACATCGGGTCCCTTAGGGGTGCTTGAGGAGGAAGGTGTCAGCCTAAAAGCTCTGCGCGCTGTCGGAGCCCATTTGTCTTTGGCAGTCCATGTGGCTGCCCAGCCTTGGTTCCCTGCCTCCGTTGCCACTGACCACCGGCATCCTAAAGGAGGCAGGACTCGTGCCAGCACACAGCTCCTCACCCCAAGGGAATGTCAGAACTGAATTAACAGCTGCTTGGTGCTTTCCCGGGGGTTTTGGCAAGATAGGCGTTGCTTAATGACAAAGTTGGATTTACGAGGTAACTGCAAGGAGAGAATGCATGGGGACTTTCTGTCTTTCGTCTGCAGCTTTCTGGCGCTACGTGCAGCTCACAGCTTGTCTCTCGCTGATTTTAACAAGGGAATTTTGCTGAATGCAGTCAGGGTAGTTTGGAACAACTAACTAACAGCTAGCTAACTTTTTTGGACAACAGGTTACTAAGCACAGCAAATAGCTTCACAATTTCCTTTTCAATAACCTTGCCAATTCGTAGGCCTTCCCTGCGTTCCCTTGCTGCAGTCTCCCACCCTCCCAAAGTTCTAAGTGGATGCTATGTGAATGCCAATGCTTCTTCTCAGTTTGGGTCTAAATATTGCAGATGAACTCTTTCTGGCCTGCTGACCAGGGCCAGCATAAGCACTGCTTTGTGTTTCTGTGCCTTTCTCTGTGAGCACCTTCTTCCTCCCTGCCTCCATCTGCTGATCTCAATCCCAGTGCACCTGGATGTGCTTTGTACTGTGCTGGTTCTGATATGACCCACCCCAAGTTGATTTCTGCTGTTTTTAGCTGCTGTTCAGTTAAATTTGAGTACTGCTTAAAGATCTTTTTTTTTTTTTTTTTTTTTTTTTTTGTAGCCTCTGAAAAACAGAGACTCTTGCTTTTTAGTAGCGATAGTGTGCTGGGATCATCATCTGTCTGCTCCTCTGCTTGGAAAGGAAGGTTGTTTGGTTCCTCATGGAGGTGAAAGCTTTTCACATCCCAACGTCATGCTCTGTTTATCAGTGAACATGAAGTTTGAGGTATTTTTGCTTTTGAATTTGGTGACGTTTTCAAGAAGCTGGTGATGCACAGAGAGCTCACCGTACTGCATTGTACGTGGGCAAGCTGGGCTGCTTTCTAGAATATTTCTAAGCTCAGGCTTTCCATCCCCTGTGTTGTGCTGCTACCTGCACTGTTTTGATCCTGCCTCCTCCTGGTGATGTGGTGGCATTCTGGGAAGGCTTTTGGCTTTGGGGCTGCCCTGCTTTCCTGCAGCGTGCACACAGCAGGACCAGAGCCAGGCTCCAGCACTGTGCCATGTGAACTCCACAGAGGGAATGAAACCACTGAAGTGGTCACCTTTGGGTGCAGACTTCCCATTAATGCTCTGCTTAATCCCAATGGTCTGGGCTTTAGAGAGCAACCACGAATGCAGAAGAGCAGAGCTGGGACTGCATCCAGGGAGGTGCTGTGTGCTGCTGGAGCTTTGCCTCACTTACAGCTGGTGGTGTTGGCCACCAGTGGATGGACCAGTTCTGACACAGTGGAACGTGTGAGCAGATCCTTGCACTGCAGGCTTGTGTCGGCTGTGGGGTTGCTCAGCAGGGTGTGCTCCGGTAGCCCTGAGCAGCTCTTTGTGGGCATTCTCCCTTGTTCAGGGGTTAGCCTGAGAGTTCACGTTTGTTCACTCGCAATGCTGACACTACTGATGGACCACTCTTTGTTATTCTCTGTAGTGCTTGGATTGCTCAGTAGAGGGAGAACAGACCGTACTGCGTGAGACACCTCGATGCCAGCAGGCAGTCACTGCTCTGACTGCTGGCAGGGAAGGGAGTCCCCAAACTGCCCTCTGTGCTGATTTTTTTTGTTTGTTTGTTTTTGTTTTGTTTTCTTCCTTCTTGTTTTTAAAGCTCTGAGCTGTGACTTTCACCTCTTGATCAAAAGTAGCTGCGTCAGTCTGTAGGTTAATGGGCTATTAGTGATGAAAAGGTAGGTGGCTGTGTTTTAAAAAAAACAACACCAATGAAAAACCTACATTATGTCAAAATCCAGGATACAGCACTCCTGAAAGTACTCTCCTGAAAGTATCTCGTGGGCCCAGTGGAACTTTCCTAAATATTCAGGAAGAAGTGTGGCAGTTGGCCTTCAGGGACTGAAACTTTACTATACATCCAGATACTGTGAGGTAACAAACAAAAGCACAAACTGAACGTCCTCCCCCCTCAAAAAGCCAAACATCTCCA
Organism: Bambusicola thoracicus; assembly: GCA_002909625.1. Classification (NCBI taxonomy): domain Eukaryota; kingdom Metazoa; phylum Chordata; class Aves; order Galliformes; family Phasianidae; genus Bambusicola; species Bambusicola thoracicus. The sequence goes on along the minus strand of PPHD01010858.1, from coordinate 14,345 downwards.
CTCAAATTAGTTGGAATTTGTGCAGTGAGTAATCCTCATCACCTGACTCTGGGCTGGAGCTCTTGGTGCTGTAAAGCAACGCAGCCCCACTGCCCTTGCAGTGCTTTACCTGCTGTGCTGCCAGCTGGAGTCAGGGCTGCTCCTCAGGGGGAGAGCATGAGCAGAGGATTGCCACGGAGGTGTGTGTGTTTTGTGCATTATTTTTTTTGCTGGTATTTTTCTTTGAGGGTGAGAACAGTACTGCGTCAATGAGTGAAATCTGTGCACAGACAGCATGGTTCAGTAGAGATCTGCTCCCCTGTAGCATTCTCTGTGGGAATAGGGGAGAATTAGACCCCTTTTTAAAAATTATTTATATTTTTTAATCAGATGTGTCAGTTTAATAGGATAAGAAAACTGCTGTTAAAACGCTGCTAAATAAAAGCAAGCTGATAAGCCTGAAGGAGAAAAGAAGGGTTGGGAAGTTCCTGTGGTTGGGTTGAGCAAAGTGGTGCTGTGAGGTCCTGACTCAGTCAATGCCCACCAGTCACCCTGCAGTGACTTGCTCTGCATCTCATGCTTTATGTCAGTATTGCCAATGAGGTTCTCTGTTGCTGAAGATTGCAGCAGATCAGGCTGCTCGCTCTGGTTGTACGAGGCTGCTCCAGTATCCTGGGGCTCCAACAAGTTCCCCTGCTTGGCCAGAGGGCATGGCTCGTCTGTGCAATGGTGCAGTGGAGGTTTTATTAATAAATGAAAGAGTCTTTTTAAAGCATGAATTGAGGATCTGCAGAGGATCGTGGTCAGGGTCTTAACCCTCTTTCAAGGCATCCTGGAGGGAGCTCCAGCAATGTCAGAGCATGCACCCAGCCCAGCAAAGCAAGAGTCTCTGGGAGGTGCTGAAGCTGGAGCAGGACATCCCATCATTTGCATTCCCATTCCTGATGGATAAAAGTCCCTCTGTCATGGTGTCAGACAGCAGTCCGTATCCTTGTTTCTGGCCTGTGTTAGGTCCACCCTAACATGCACAGCACCTGCACTGCTGTGGGTACCGCCGTGCGCTGCTGGGGTGGGCAGTGGGGCTGATGCTGTGTGCAGGAGGAGCAGCTCACTGCCAGGAGAGCTCATCTCTGCTGGGTAATGAGCTCTGCCTCGCTCAGGGCTGAGTTGCTGCTGTATGGATCGCAGCAAAGTGCAAATGAGAATGCAGCACTGGGCACTTTGTACGAGCTCTCCTGTACATGGCAAAGAGCTAATTAAATGAGAGCTGGTTTGAGCTCTTGGACTGCTGCTAGCCTGACTTCTCATGGAAGAATCTTGTGCAGTTTGTCTTGCTCCAGTAACTTTCTGAAGTCTCTCAAAGTGTGTGTTGCCACAGCCCCCAGATTTTGTTCTCCTACCCTGTGTTGTGAGTTCAAGATCAGAAGAGCTGCATCGCTGACTGTAGTGTGATCCATCCTGACAGCTGTCCGTGTGTGTGTGCAAAACATACAGCCCTGGTGTGGGGTAGGAAAGGCTTCCATGGCTTAGAAAATAACCTGCGCAGTGCTTTCTTTTCTCTTTTTTTAATTATAAAGTCCCCAGTGCAGGAAGCGTGAACTCTTTTTGGAGTGTCAGCACGCACTGCTATGCTCCTCTTGTGACTTATTTTATGGACATAGACAGGATGTAAATGGATTTTCTACCTCACTCTTTCCTTCTGAACAAGGACGCAATTTGCTGCTTTCGCTGTCACGCTCAAGTAAAACCTTAACCCTGAATTTTAACTCTTCTATATCATCCAGTTTACAGTTATTCTGACTTTCAAGTCCTTTAGTGTATGTGACTGCTCAGAAACGTGAATACAGAGTGGCCTTTAGAGCAAGAATACCTTGTCTAACCTGACTGCTATTTCACTGCTTCAGTAAGACGGAAGAATCATAGCGCCTAGCTGAGTTTTCTGCTTACAAGTTGGTCCTGCGTGGCTGAACTCTTCTTGTAGTTTTGCATACAGGGCTTGCCATAGCATTTTGTGTTTAGAAAAGGAAACAGAATAAATTATTTGAGATTGAGATTATTTTACTGTTTTAGAATAGGCACTGGGCAACCCACTGTTCTTGGTGTGACTAAAGGCTTGCCTTGCATCATGTACTGAACCTCTCATTTTGGGGGGGGGGGATGGCAAACCAGCAGTGCTTTGACAATAGTTTGCTTTATGCTCTGCTGGCCGTAGGAACTTGAAAGCTGTTAGATCTGAGGGAGATATTTGAAAGCAGGTAGTAGGGCTGAGTGGGCGAACAGAGATGGGGCCAGACTTACTGACCCTGGTGTCCCTGAAATTACTGGGAGTGGAGTCAGCCACGCTGTAATTAATTACCAACGGATAATGATTTCTGAAGGGTGTGAATATAAGGTTTGATGTATTGGCTGAGTTGTCTGAAAAACAAATCTGTTGCATATTCTTCTGTTTCTTTTTCTGATTGTTCTCCTTCTTTGTGCCTGACTCCAGAGGCTGAGCTCTTCGGCTGCTGAGCAGCTCTTGTCCCTCTGCCCAAGTCTGGGTCTCCTTCTCAGCGCTGTGGCATGGGCCCTGCAGGCTGGTGTGTAACGCTGTCATGTGCTTTAATATCACACTTAGAGCATATTTTACTGGTTCAGACAAAAAGCACCCGCATGCTAATTGCCTATGAGAAAATGAACAGAGATGGAGGATTTCTAATACATTTATAGGATATTGCTAGTAGTCTCTGTTTTGGCTTGAACAGCAGAGCTGTCTGACTTGGATGGAACTGGTTTATAGGTGAGGTGCAGACCATTGTCAGGGTGGCTCTAAAAACCTCATCAGTGTCCCTTTTAATTGGCTGCTGCAGAAGTCCATTTGTTCAGTGAAATCTTTTGGAAAAACGGTGTAGCACCGAAGTTTTGTAAACAGCAGCAGCGTATCCTGCGTGGCTTAGTGGGGTCACAGTTTGTATGTAGGAGGAGCGTTCTCAGCTTCAGAAGGTGCAGGGGGTCAGGGCGTTAGTCATTCTACTACATGCATTAAGAGCAGTCAGTGAGATTGATCAGCTGAAATATGCCGGAGATGTTGTCCCCAAATCTCACACCTTCAGCAGTTGGTAATTACTCATGAACGCAGCATGAAGAGCTGTGGTTGCAGTGTTGCTTCTGAACGGAGGTGCAGGAGATAGGTGTGCTGGGGTGCTGTAAGAGCAGCTGCCTCAGGTGAGTGGCTCTGTCCTCAGCCCTTGCTGGACCTGGGGATGCAAGCATTGGCTTTAAGGTGGGAGAAGGATACTTTGTAATTAATGATACAAAAGCTATTGTTCTCCATATGCTTCTCATGCTATGCAAAAGTGTCCTTGCAGGNCGGAGAAACACTTTTTTTTTGTTGCTTGCTTTTTTCCTCCACTTATGGGAGGCTTCTGATCTACTTGAACCCCTGCTTGTAGCTTCTGAACTTCCTGAACTTGGCTTCTCAGCCAGCATGGTCCTGCTCCTCTGGTGTTACAGCAGCACCAGTCGTCCAATGGAATCAGTGTTCTAGCCCAGCCCATGTGTAACATGTGNGGCAGAAACATATTTTTTTGGTGCTTGCTTTTTTCTTCCATTTATGGGAGGCTTCTGATCTGCTTGAACCCCTCCTTGTAGCTTCTGAACTTCCTGAACTTGGCTTCTCAGCCAGCATGGTCCTGCTCCTCTGGTGTTACAGCAGCACCAGTCGTCCAATGGAATCAGTGTTCTAGCCCAGCCCATGTGTAACATGTGGTATTTCGCATACGTGTCTGCTCAGTGCTATGTTTAGGACTTCTTGTGTATAATCTTCACATATAAAAGCTGCCCTTCCTTCCTAGCAGCCTGCAGAGGAAGAAAAATAGAAGGCGGAGCAATTCACCTCGAAATGGAGAATGCAGTGTCCAGCTGCACTTGTGTAATGCACCTGTCCTTTTGGGATGGGAGATGCTGCAAGGGGACTTCAGAGTGTTTTTTCCTTTAACTTATGAAGCATCTTAAATTGTAACCACTCCATTACTTGAAGCCTTATTTCCCTTTTTCTAGTAAGACCAAAGGTAAAATTTTATGGCTTGTTGTGAGCCGAATGGTTGACTGGTTAACCATACCTGTGGTTCCAGGGTGGAGATTCATACACACCTCAGCCCGAGTATTCCAGTTGATCAATTAAGCATGTTCTGGCTTATCGTAATACTTTACAAGAAAATTGCATGTCTTTCTATGTTTTCTTTTAGAGGTGGGATTCTATGATTCTGTGGGTGTTTTAAAGACAGGCAGATCAGGAGTTCATTCTGTTCCATAATGATGCTCTGCATTTCAGTCTCTGTCCTTCCTGGAGAGTTCTGAAGTTTTCTTTTTTCGGCTCCTGCTGAATTGATGTTTCCAGAGAGAACTGTCTGCAGTGACTACAGCTCTCTTCTGAGCTAAAGCAGCTAATTCACAGCCTGTCAATCTACGTGGACAGTCATACCCATTTTTCTGTGCAATATTTTGCATTTATTAACATTTAATTTACTCTGTCACTTTGCTCTCCACTCACAGTGCCTCAAGACTCTTCTGCACCTTTTACATCAGTTACCGTTCTGCCCACTCTTCATCGTTGTCTTTTGTCAGCAGAGTTGGACACTTCGTTGCCTCCCTTCTCCTTCTCAGACTTGTAATGGATATGTGAACTCATACAGGTCTTGGCAAAGATGCTGAGATTCATGAATATCTCTCATCATCGTGACGGGTGATTTTTATTGGCATTCCCTTTCTTTTTTCTCTTTGCCAGTTGTTGACTCCGAAGATGTCCTTTTTTCTATCCCGTCATTCCCTTGGTTCTTATGCTGTGGTTTTCCCGTACATATGTGTTGTATTTTTTTTGTTTTATTTGTGTTTGACTTTCTGATGGTCCTTGCTGAAGGATTCATGGAAAGCCAGTGGCACAGATATCCGTGCATACCTTATCTTATTTATATGCTCCTCATTCCCTTCAAGGACCTGTAATAGAATGGCCATGTGTGGACCACAACTCAGTGATCTGCAGTTCTGAAGATTTGGCTTTTAATGCAATATTCAGCTGTAACAGCCAATGAAAGAAGCGTGAAATGCTGTATGTAAATGTTTTGTTCTGGTCCCAGAGTTGTTTGGAGTTGAGGAGTCCAAGAATCAGAACTCATGGGAACAATGTTTTGACATGTGGTTAAATGTTACGCTGCATGGCACTGCCATGGAAATTTTCAGCCCTGCAGTGTGTGAGATAGAACTGTTTCTCATCAATGGCAGTAAGCTTTGATGCATTTATTATGAGGGGAAAAAAAACACAAACACTTGAATATACACTGATGGAACTCGTTGTATTACAGTCTTAAGTCATTCTTGTGTAGCAGTAGTAAGGCATAATCTATCTACATTCCTCACACATTGACCTTAATGAGTGCTTCAGGTTCTGTAAGTTTTGTTTCTGGAACCTTCAATTTGAGAGAAGAGACTTTGACTTTACTCTCTACATCTTTGTTCATTTTTCTACAAAGCTCTAACAAAGCAGCAGTACTGCAGGCTTCTGATGCCAGCATTTGTCACTGCTCTTGTATTGTAACTCTGTTTTATGGAGAATTTTATGTTAGAAGCTTATCTGTGTTCTCAGTGGGAGAATCTGAAATATATATATGAAGTCTATAATGAAAAGCAGTGGGAGGAAGCTTGGTCCTCGTAAATACCTTCCTCGGAAGGGACCTGTTGAGATTCCCAAATCTTTTCCATTTATTTATTTTACTTTTTTTGCACTGGTGGTCTCTGCTGAAGTCACAGTCCCTTATGTGGGTGTGTGTTCCTTGTGACGTTATGTGCTGAGGTTAACAGAGCTATTAAACCTCTCTGTTGCAGCAGCAGGAAGCATTCACTCACTAGAATTGTCTCCTTACTCACACAAGGGTGGGGAGAGTCTTGTTCGGAGTCACATTGGGTGCATATCAGCTTGGTCTCCGCTATGTGACTGATGAAGAAGACTCTTTCTCTCTACTTCACAACAGTGACCCTCTGTTAAAGAGGGGCATTTGTTAGGGAAGCCTGTTCTGTCATCTTCATGATGAGATGTAGGTTAACTGTTTTGGGGTAAGCAAATTTGTGAGATGCTCATGTGATATCACAGTAGCTTGAAGGTAAAATTGAAACAGCCAATCAATGGACAACTTTCACATGAAATTAGATTGTAATTCAACTTAATTTGATCGTTCCTCTTTCATTATTTCTGGGTTCTGCTCTGTCTGAATTGCACTTGTTGGAAGGAAACAGCTTTTGTCTTTGTCAGAGCAGCTGTGATCTCCAAGTCATGAACATCTTGCTACTGTGGTTGCAGAAATAAATATTTCTGCAGTTTCAGTTATTTGGTGCCAAGAAGGCAGAGCCCTGAATGTGAGAGTAATTCCACATGATCTTGGATGCTGCTCTGGGTGACAGGGTTGGAGTTTCCAAATGCAGACTGCCCACACCACCGTCTTCATGCTGTCCCTGCAGTACTGTGAGAAATGGCTCCGTTCAGTCCTTGCTCCTGTTGATGCACCTCCGGCAGCCTGGTGGATTTGTTCATTGTGCTTTCTAAAACCTGAAAACCATACTGAAGTTTTCTGCAAATGTTTGGTCGCTCCATGGACTGTCTTCCCAACCATGGATGCCTCTTTCCTGCATGCATCTCTTAGGAGGTTGCCTAAGCCTCTTTGTGTTGGCAGAACAGAACATCAGAGAGAACCACAGGTTTGATGTAAATGAATTTCCAGAGACAGCTAGATGGGGAAGGAAATTAACAAGTACCCATTGTGGTTGACAAGCTCAAATGAGGTCAAGATGGAGATGAACCTGCAATTGTCAGCATGCTCTTTATGCCTTTGGCCAGCCAATACTTGTCTGTTCTGTTTAATTCTAGTGCTAATTGCTTGTCTTTACGCTATACTTCATGATCTCCCGTACAGATGACCATTAGATTAATTAGCCCTTCATACTGAGGGGTAGAAGTACTACATGCAGATGGAAATAAAGACTGTAGAATGATAGATTGTTGAATGAGATCAGTTAGAGCGGTGCTCCTGAGGAAAGGCAGCAAATAATTCACCTCTTTTTTAGGATGTCTACAGCAGAGCAGAGGCTAAGAGGGAAGGCAGCTGACCTGATGTCCTGTTTGTGGAGTTTGTGATCCCATTTAGGGATTGAAGGGCTGCTTGACTCAATGCACTCTGCATTGCAGGGCTGGGGCAGGACATTGGTGAATGCCTTGGTGTGGGTTGGAAGCTGCTCCTCCAGCTTCACCAAGTGTTGTGTGAGTACCCGTGTGTGCTAGTTGCTGAAAGGTGCCTTCGATTGCATCCAGTCTTGCTGGATTTCATTGCTCTTGTATAAATAACAAAATCATTGCATCAGCTTTTTACACAGCAGGGCTGATATTGGCAGTGGTACCTTGTTAAAATGAAAGACTGTCTATCTTATTGCAGATAATGTGAGACTAGCCTGTATTTTCTGCTTTCTGACAATATTTGGTGCCAGATAAAGTCCACTGAGAGTTATGTGCAGGTTTAGCCACTCTTCTTTTTTTTTTCCTCCAAGACCTGCTGTGTTTTAAGAGGCTTTTTTAATGGAAAGGTGAGGATTTGGTGCTGTACTTTAATTGTACAATAATAAAAGCATTATTTCAAAGGATAAATGTGCTAAGGACAGAAACACAACAGCACTGCACTCAGCATTGATGACAAAGAACCCAGAAGTTGTTTTAAATATAACCTATTCTCATGAAGTTTGCTTTGTCCGTGTTTATGGGAAAGATGCGTCTCTACCTAAATTTTAGAAGCTGAAAGATCAAGTAAGTGAAAACTAGGATGCTACAGATAGTTAAAAATACTGTAAGCTTGTGGATGTTCAAAGTGCCTCGTATTTTAGTACAGAATCTCATTAAAAAAAAAATAAGTCTTTTGAGACTTGGCACTACAGTCAAAATTTCTTAAGGAAAAATAATAGTTCTTAGGTTGTATTTCTGATTCCTGCATCAGTGCCGTCACAGAACAGCCAAACAAATTAAAAGCCATGTTAGGTGTCCACATCCGCATAGCGTTAAGTAGAAAACAGTATGGTCAAGGGCTGTTGTCACATTCAGGTACAGGCATCTGATTTGGGAACCTCGAGGCAGAACAGTCACTGGAGCCTCTGCAGGGTGAACCGGAGCTCTGAATTGGAGCCTCATTCTCTCTTGTGTGTGAGCTGCCTGTGTTGATTTTCCACCTCTTCTTGCTGATTGATTCTGGGTGTTCAGTGCAGTTTGTAGTGGATGGGAGAGCCTTCCAAAGGAGGTGCTGAGTGCAGTGGGGTCAGTGACTACGACAGCCAGGAAAAACAAAGTGCTTGCCACCAAAGCAAGCATGGGAAGGGATGATGTTGTTAATAGTCATTTATGCTTCTTTTCTGTCCTAAAGATTGGACTGGAAGGTTTTCCAATGAGAAGACGAAGAAATAGATAGATAGATTTTTCTATTCTTAAGTTTCTTTGATCTGTAATGACAGAGGTTTGTGGAGTTGCAGCTAATTTTGCTGCCAGATGCTGCTTGTGCTTTGAAAAAATGACCTCTCATTGGTAACACAACGCAGAACGTCAGGTCATGAATGGAGGGCTTTACAAGGATTTGTCCTGTAAGCTGGGAGCTCCACACTTAAAAGCAACAGAGGAGTAATACACGTATCAGCTGGTCCATCAACTCTGTCTGTAATGAAGCTTTTCTAATGATGGCTGGAAGTATCACTGGTGGTGAGTCTGTCAGAATAATACAGGTATTACAGTGACTGTTTCTTGAGAAGGATGGGCTAGGGCTGGAGGAAGGCTGATGGAGCTCTCACAGGAGATGCGTGAAGGAAGTGGAAAGCTGAGAAGAATCCTTGTCACTAATTAAAAACATATTGGCGGGGAGTACAAAGGAGGAGAAGGAGTAAATGAGTTAATGCAAAGTACTGGAGCAAGAATAAAAAGATGTACTTTGGCTTTGAATCAATTTGGACTAGAAATGAGGAGGAGGGCTATATCTAGCAGAGCAACATGCTTCAAAGAGCACTTTAGAGTGGTTAATAGGGTTTAGTTTGACTGGAGGATTAAGGGATGCAATGGCCATTAGGAGGGCTGTGCCCCTGGAAGGCTTTGCTGGCTCTCAGTAGCGTGTTTCTTGATGGATCTTCCAACCAGCAAATTGGTGACTTCTCCACTTTCCGTTGTCAAATTGTCAAGAACCACACAGCTCCCGTGTTGGAGACAACATGGCTCACCTTTACAGGTTATTCTGGCTGACCATGAAGGCTGGAATTATTGTTTTTCTGTGTACAATTGTGGAATTTAATTATACTGCTGGGTTTGACTTGCCAGATGGAGAGAAGCTGGAAGGGGTTGCTTCCCTGCACCAGCTTACCTCACAGCAGTGTGAGGTGTCTTCACAGGGCAGAAGTACATTTTTGGTTATCCCGTTCCTGATAAGAACTGCATTCTTCTTTCATACACAAAGACAAGGGGGCATTTTCTGTTGAATTTATTTTGAGCAATGGCAATGAAATCCCATCTACTTTAGGTTTCGGATGGATGGCAGAGCTATCATCTTCAGGGGAAGAAGGTTTGGGTAAAGCAATTGCTGCTTTCTCTGGGTTTCCATGCCTGAACTCACCCCTGCGCAGTGCTCTGTGGTCACAACATAGCATGTAAGGAGGCAAAATCAAGATTCCCAGATAGGCTGCAGATCAAACAAACCATTTCTCAGTTTAATGCCTTTCTTTCCCCCCGTGAAGGCGTACGTGGAACAAACCCTGCAAAAAACTGATTTGCATTTCCATTAACACCAAACAAAAACAGAAGTGGAAGTTAATATGCAGCTGTTAAATGAAGCTGAGAAAATGAGAGCATTGCCATCAGGATCGCAGAATGTAAAGGTCAATGCAAAGGAAATATTTGGATGTCAAAGCAGTGGAAGTTATGCAGAAGATGACTGGTCATCCCCAGGTTCACTCTGAGGGCATCCTGATGCATGGAATTTCCCAGCTGTTCTATCATCTGTGCACATGGCTATTAATGCTTTCAAAAGTGAAGTAGACCAGTGTGTTCCTTTCAAGAAGTTTCTGCTAAGAATGCCTATTCTTTGCTGAATAATTACCAATAACAGGAAGAAAAGTCTGCAAGTTCTCTATTTCTCTGTCTAATTAACCCTGAGAATTAACTCCCCGCATTACAGCTTCCTCAAAGAGGAAGAGTGAGCAGTGCAGGCAGTACTAACATGATACAAGCAGCTTAGAACATGTTTTGATGGCTTTTTAGTATTTTGGATCAGTAATACTCTTTTGGCACCATCAGATGTGGGGAATGCATAATCTTTCTGAGCAGCCAATTAAAATAATGACTTGGATGGCAAGTTTTCTCCTTCCTCCTGCGTATGACTGTACCCTTCCCATCAAAGAAGTTGTATCTTAATTGGCAATCCCCCCTGCATCTGCTCTCTCCGTCACCCCCTGCAGAGCGGCACGCTGCTTAATTAAAAGGGAGTTTGTGTGTTTATCCCTGAAATTTCACTTGAGCTTTTGTAGATGTTTCAAAGGCAGGAGAGTTTATGGAGACCTTGCAAAGTAATTAATCCTGTAATATTCTTTCTTTGGAGGGGGGAGAGAAGGGAAAGCTGAACTCATTGGAACTGAGAAGAAGCCCCAGAGTTGGTGAACCTGGCGTGTGTGTTGCAAAGAGAAGTGTGTGAGACCTGATAAAGGACCAACCTCACTACGGCAGGGAAACGTCCACTGTGGGAAGGTGGAGGCTTTGCTGCAGTGCTCCTGCAATGTGCTTCTCCCTGTGAAGGAGAGGCTGCTGCTGGGAGCAGCGCGGCTGGTTGCTCTCTGCAGACATTGAGTCTGTGGCCACTGTGATGAGCCCTTACGTAGGGAAATATTTCACAGTCACAGAACAAACTGAAGCCAGCAGCTCATTACTTTCAAACCTACAGTTTTATAACTCAGTGGCTCTCAGACATTATGGAGTTAGGCGTCATCTTTAACTCTCTAAATTACTTGCAGGAGACTGTGCACTTTTGTCATCAAAATTTTAATTAAAATCACTGCTGAGGTGTGATAGGATCCCCTGAGACAGCTCTGAACTTTTTCACATGGCTTCAGAGTCCAGTAGTCTGGAAAATACTGCTCTTCTTTATGGGAGAAAATGAGTGAATGAGGTTCTTGGGAACAGCATTTTCCCAGTGCTGTAGCTTTTTTGCTGCCTTGTGCCCTTCCTTCTGTAATCCCCAGAGGAAGATACATTGCCAGAGTCCCACAGGCTGGGCTTTGGGAGCTGTTAGAAGTCATCCTACCGGAGTCTTGGTTGGGATATACTGATTTTTGAGCTGTAAAAGCAGCCGTCTGCTGAGCCACCTCATCCCCCTGCTCAGGCTGGGTCCTGAGGGGGGTTCTTCTGCCCTGCAAGACGTTATAACGCCTTCAGCTCCCCACCAAGGTGGGGCTGATTAGCATGTCACACCTCTAGATTTCAGAAGAGGCTTAAAATCAGGTGAGAAGATGACTAATGCTTCTGAGGTGGGTGTCCCTTCTGTAGCCCACAAGGCTTTTGCCAGAAGACTGCTTAAAACAGCTGCTCAATTTTGCAAAGGTAGAATTAAGGGCAATGTGAGTGCAGTTGTGACTGGTAACAGGAGCACAGGCACATTTCGTGTACCCTTAAGGGAGAAGGTTGTACTTTTCATTTTGCACGTAAAAAAGTCATATTCTCATGAATGGAGCCATGCTACAGAAATGGGTAGGTGGGTGGGTGATAGTACTGCTTAATGGGGGCTGCTCAGACATTGTTCATACTGTGTACAAAGTTAGAAATGGAGTTCTGGTAGAAAGCTGCTGAGTATCTGAGACTGATTCTCTGATGTTCTCTCACTCTGCTTGCTGGGTGCTTGGCATGAATCCATCCCAGGCTTTCTCAGGCCTGAATCCTGCAAACAGCACATCCAAATGAACAACCAAAAAAAAGGGTGAATGGAATCTATGGCCCAGTAATAAAGATGCTGGATGGATTATTGGGAGTTGGAGGATTGTCCTACCTCCACTGGCTCGTTAAATATGGTGAACATTAGCAAAGGCTGTCCTGACTTGTGACATCTGATGGGATGGAACAGAGACTGGAGCATGAAGTAGAAAGTCTTTGGATGTTCTGTTCTCTAAGCTGTGTTTCCGCTTCCCTGAGCCAGAGGCTTCAGCTGCATACTTTGTGCAGTTGGTGTGGAGGCAAATCAGCCCTTTGGTGCGCTCAGAAGGAATACTGGGGGGTGGGGAGGGGGAAGGATTTGACATGCTCTTGTTTTCAGTTTTGTTAGGAAACATTAGGCTCATAGAGATGGCCAATGAGATTGTCTCGGTGAAGATTTCTGCAAGGAGATCAAAATAAACAAGTAGNAGACTGGAGCATGAAGTAGAAAGTCTTTGGATGTTCTGTTCTCTAAGCTGTGTTTCCGCTTCCCTGAGCCAGAGGCTTCAGCTGCATACTTTGTGCAGTTGGTGTGGAGGCAAATCAGCCCTTTGGTGCGCTCAGAAGGAATACTGGGGGGTGGGGAGGGGGAAGGATTTGACATGCTCTTGTTTTCAGTTTTGTTAGGAAACATTAGGCTCATAGAGATGGCCAATGAGATTGTCTCGGTGAAGATTTCTGCAAGGAGATCAAAATAAACAAGTAGG